>JAQGAU010001063.1:0-21722 GCA_034698045.1 Paramacrobiotus richtersi | reverse complement strand
TGTTTGTGCTGGTGTGGATGTTGTTGACACTGCTGGGTAAAGTGTCGGGTTATCTGTTCGGGCCGCGACGGAGTGTGGTGAATGATCTGCAGTTGTGGCCGTTTAAGATGCTGGAAGCTGTGCTGGGTTTTGGTAAGGTCGTTACAAGTGCAGAGATCTCTGTAATTATATACTGTTTTTCTCGTATGAAAGCATATTTAACATTTGCATACAATTATTTAGCTATTTACGCCATTTTACGTCCTTCATGAGCATAAGAATACATTTCTTATTTAAGAAAAGACGGCCGGATGTTGTAAGACAAGGTAGATTTTACGTAAAAAACGCGAGAAATGCGTAACAGTACGTCATTTGCTACTGCCACAAGGTAGTTCCACAGTGTGATCGGTTCGTGCAAAAACTGCGCTGGAAGGACTCTTTTGTGAACCGGCTGACATAGCCACAACAACAGAACATTATTAGATTATTTATATCGATTGTTTCTGCGTTTTTACAACGATGCATATTTTCTTTACTAATGCAGCGTGCGTTAGATTTTTTTTGCAAAATGAGATCAATTTCGTGGATGGAATGTCCAGGGCGTTTATAAATCTGAATAAATATCTCAATGGGAGTCGATTAATTAATTAAAGCACCTTGGCTCCCTATGGTCAGCCGAGGGTTCATAAGAAATAAATCAGTAAAAACCAGGCTTCCTCCGCGCCGTTTTCACCCAGTACGTGATTTTATTTTTCAACACAAGGTCTTTGCACCCAATTAGGCGAGCGCATGTGCAGGAACTACCGTTACTGTAATTTACAATTTTGCACGCTGTGTGATCTGTCGGAAGCGCGGTACCTGTTTTCCCAGACGTCACGTTTCGGCAAAATTGAAAAAAAATTATGACAGCAATCTAGGTTGTTCTTGCCCAGGTAATTCGTTATCTTGAACAGGTGGCGTGGAAATGCCGCATCGGTATCGCTGGCTCATGGCCCATTCGTTCGTGACAGTCATCTTCATGTTCTGGACCGTTATAATCATCAGCATCATCTCGTCGCAGCTACGGTCGATTTTGGCCGCCGGGCGTTTACGTCTACTGCCGTTTTCCACGCTGGCGCAGCTTCTGCAGTCCAATTTTACCATTTATGGAACCAGCAATATGAAAAGAAATTTTCGTGTATGTACAACAAACGTGCAAAAGTTGTTGTATAAAACTGTAGTGAAAACGTTAGTGTGATTAGAACTTTCAACACAACACTTTCCACACAAATTCTTGCGCCCGGGTTCCGTATCTTTGCGCGTACATTTACCTGGGTTTTTTATTTACGATGACGCGCAAGACTATACTGCATCGCTAATGCATCATTACAAAATTCAAAAAATCCAAGAATTTCCAATAGCCAGTCCGAAGGGCGCCTGTGCAACTGCCGTTAATAAGGCTTCGCCTACTGTAGCGAAATACTAAGATTACTGTTAGTATCACTTATAAGTGACCTTTTAAAAATTAAAGAGCTTTGTATTATCCACAGCGTGGTTTAATATCATTTCAGGCTGCAGTGGAATACTGTCGATCGTACCTTGTGTTTTCCAGCTGGACCCCAGACAGCACATGCTTAATTTGGGTGAGCGTCTCATCCCCATTCAAGTCAACCCCGATGTGTACCAGTCCTTCGTGGTACACGTGCTAACGGAGGAATTAGCGGCGGTGATCATCTCTCAGGATGATCACCTGGATTTGGCTCAGCACTCCTGCCAGATCGTCATCGCCATTGCCGGTATCACTCCGCATCCCATCAGCGCCTTCATCTTTCCCCGCAACTCTGGATTACAGGCATCTTTTCAGCAAAAGTAATCATTTTCGTCAGTGTGCCTTACTTTCAGTGGTCATATGGACTGATCAAAGTTCGGTGAATTTTGACAGCGCAATGCCATATAAATCCAAGCTCCATAATGTCGCAGAACGCCCCTTTAATGTACAAATACATGCAGTTACAGTCATCAGAATCTTATGTCACATCATGTGTCAAGAAAAGTAAATTAGAATGTTAGAATAGCTCAACAAGTTTAGGTACTTACTTATTAGTTAATAGTCAGCAAAAGATTCACATAGTCTGTTTATGTAGAACTGCGATATATTCATCGAGCTACTTTTATGTGAACTTTTCTTGGTGTTGATGACATGCGATCGGCATGTAGGTCTGTTTAACTTGTTTCTCACTTGATAGGTACGACCAGATAAAGCAAACTGGAATCGTCGACTCAGACAACCGTTACTACACACAGTTGTACCGCACACCATCAATGCAACACTGCCTGCCGAAGGAGCTGCCTAAAGCTATAACGGCCACCTTCCATCCCCTCACGTTTGATGACATCCGTCCCATTACCGGAGCGGCAGTTTTCGCTGGCGCGTTCGACTTATTTTTCTTTATATTAGAAATCATCTACAAGAAACTTTGTGAATACTGTACGAGCGCGATCTAATGAGTAATGTACTCGTAAATTTGCACGTCGAATAATGTACACGTATATTGCGAGTGGTTAACCGTGTCGCAGCGTTCTTCTGTGTGCGATGTTTCTACCGGGGCGTACTTGAAAAAGAGGCGTAATTAGCCTGAGAGGGCGCTGGATTCTTAATGACATACTTCCGGCTACAGGCTAACCCTTTCTGGCGTGCACTGCGGTATCATAGCGCACTTCCGCTCACTGGGTGATCAACATTTCAGTAGTTGTTCTCTCCATACGGTATGTGAGGAAAACAGTGAATAGGCTGGGGAAACCTGAATCGCAGACATCAAACTCGATCCGTAAGAAAATCGATTCCAGATTAGAAAATGTTGACCTTTCGATTTCATTAATTAACGTCTGTTATAGCCGAGTTGTTTCAGAGTGGGTGTTTAACTAAAACCGGGATTTTCTCTAATGGATATTTTTCTGTAAACCTGGTATTGTTAATTAATGCGGTAACCATTGTTGACAGAAAGGGCTTTAGACGAATCTTTCATGCGTCCGCAACAAAAATCAAACAACATTCGAGCAATCACTTATCATTGCCAAAAGTGTATCTCATACAAAACGAGCAGTTCCTCTTGTAAAATTATGCAGATATCTTGAAAACGAAAGAAAGAGCAACATTCCCACTATTTTCATTAGAAAACAGGCATTTTTCATTGTATGCATTAACATCCAAGAAGCTTATTAACCGCCACTCGCAGCCGATGCAGCGCAATATACGAAATAATCGGATTAATCCAGGAATGCGCGTACAACGCAAACGCCTGTATCAGATTGAATGTGCCGTTCCAGTAGCCGGCCGTGTCCACCAGCAGCCAGTAGATGTTATTGGGTGTCCAGCACACGACAATGGCCACAAAGAAGTACATGAGCAACCGGTTATGGGCGACGCTGCGTTTGGAAAAGGTCAAGCGGGTCTTGACCTCCTCCTGCGGGGAACTGCGCGGTGCTGTGGAGATGACCACATGGTTGTGGTCCGTGGCGGTGGGATGGTTAGGGGAGTACTGCACGATGGAGTCGTTGGAGTTGTTGCGCACCAGCTTGATATTCTGGTCGATGATCGAGGCGCTGTCCTCTGCAAAAGATATTTCACATATTATGTTAGCTCGTTTTCGAGTGGTTCCGGAAAGTCCAGGTAACGGTTAACAAATCTAGAAACAGATAGAGTGGACATTTTTCTCCCGGTGGGCACTACTGTCCGAGAAAGAAAGCTTAGTTTAACAGCATTCCTTTGCGTGCTAACTGGGATAAAAGTCTTGTCTTTTTTCTGCTTACGTTACGTTTTTCCTTATGTTTTATCTGATTTTTAGAATTTTTATTGTGGCGGCGTTGCTTCTGGGTTATTGCTAATTAAATTAAATACAGTATTCCGTCTCATGAGCCCTTAATTACAGGGACATACTTTATGAGATTATTCGGAAATGAATTATGTTGATTATTTACAAGTGGACCGAACTCTAGCCAGCCCAAAACAAAAAGTTCGTTAAAAACGAAAATGTGCTGGGTACCTCAAGAAATGTGAAACTGTTATGAGACTGTGGGTTTGGTAATCTCCGCGGCTCAGTGATCAGTTTGATGATAGCTTGCGAGACCTTATGGATGAACTCGATCATTAGGCGTGCGCACTTAGCTGCCTAGAGCCACACAGCACGCGCTGACGTCACATACGGGACATTATCAACATGAAGGCGAATAATCCTTATCGTGAAAGTCCCAATCAACAGTCTACCGAGAAACTGCATAATAATCACAGAGCCTCAGTCGTAAATTCCTCTATTTCTCTCACGGAATACTGAATCCAGAATTTGCATCGGGATACTTTGCAGCGATTCCCATAATAGAATTGATTTATTCGCGTAAATTGCGGAGAAGCGTAATTTTGCACGCATTTAGTAATCTTTCACGTCCGAGTCCCTACCTGCATGGCACTTTAGCACGCATCGAAAATGCAATCAAAGCAATTGCAAAATAACTTATACAAAGCACACCAGTCTGAATCATGCTTGCTAATAGGCATCGATTTTTTTGTTTGGACGCTCATCGGCGTACGCAATGTCTGGCAGCTGCGCGACAACGGAAAACGTTAGGTTTCAACACATTTCTTAACCAATAGCCCAGTGTTTCATCCAAACTTCTTGAAACTTCCGTCATAAATGCAAATACTTATTGCGAGCCATGCTCAGCCCGATAGTAAGCCAAAAATTTCGAACACATAAGAATGTTTCCAGTAATAGTTTTTAATTGCACGAGCATTTACTAGCGCGTAACCGGATGTTGTGTATACAAACTGCTTTCTATAAACAAAATATCGAGGTTTTAGCTATTACGGGCCTGATCGGAGCGCAGTATTCACAGGTTTTCGATTAGTTTTTTTTCGCTAACCGCGGTGACGTCGAGTAGAGACTAGCTCAAGGTGAGTGACCTCTGATTATAAGTTTAGCTAAGAATAAAAAAACGGGGTTCGGTAAGACTTGGGCGACCAAAGGATCAATAGAAACGGATGCGCAAATGGTTTGCTTGCGCGTAGCCGGCAGGATAGTTTACGGATTTACGGTTTATATCCCAGCGTTTTTTCATGGATGTCTAAAAGGTTTGCGCTATGGCTAATGGATCTGGAAAAAAGATTTACACATAAACCTGGCTGCCGGCCCGATCCATTAGCCGCAAGATCCGCTGCGTAAAACCTTTTCACCGGTTTATGAAAAAGGATCAGGGTATAAACCGCACAGCGAGAAACCTCCTGCCGGCTACAGGAGGGCGCTGTACATCCTTTCGCTGGGCAATTATTTGAGACGTCATAGACAGAAACTAGTGTACCAGAATTCTCGCTATGAACCGATTCTTTCGAAACTTGCATGAAAACTTCTAGCCACTCGTTAGACGCCATACAGTATCTTGTTTGAAAAACATAGCAATAGCTGGTACAAATTATGAGCACAGCATTTCAGCTACGCAATATCGACCGGAGTTTATCAGTTATTGCGTAAGAAGCAATGAAATCTGAGAATCAGATATGACTGTCTCATTGAAAGAAGCCATACACAGCGCCCAGAAGACCTTACATCGAACGGGAACTCATTAAGGCGAAAAAATACCTGGTCGGTTTCGCTTTGGAGGGTTCCACCAGACAGTTTTTTTCATTACACCTCATCTGTTTATAGTTACTGCATCAAATATGTAAGATAAACAGAAGATTCCTGTAATCAGCGAACTGTGCTCAGGTACTGGTTATCCGCAGCGCGCACGGAATCCACAGTAAGCATGGGAAGAAAGAGCACGTAAATAAAAAGAAAATAATAAGAAAATTCAAAACAAGTTCAGTTGTGCATCAAAAGTATGACTTGAAAAAACGCTATCTAAAATGAATACAAATATCAGAAAGAATATTACAAAGCTTTCTGGATTTCGTCGATTGCGTCGCAAGGTACCGAACTCCAACGCTTTTGTAATTCATAACTTTATACGTGATCAGTGAAATAGAAAATATTTGTATAATAATCTTTCTTACCTTTTTATGCATTTTATAGCGATTTCAGGTCATACTCTTGATGCGCGGCTGAATACATCCTGGCTTTTTTTCTTCTGACTTTTATTTTTATTTGCTTGCTCTTTAGTGTAAGCAGTGCAAGAAGCTATGTTAAAGAAATTCGGGCGAAAAACGTGGAAAGAATAAGCGGCTATTGATCGGGCAATTGCAGGGCGTGTAGGATGTTATTGGATTCCACAACACCTGCCGGAAGTCTGCTCTAATTACCCACACATGGCTGTGGAGTAATTGCAGTGTAAGAGGGCAGACTTCCGTGCCGGGCTACCCAAGCGCTGTTGACAGACAATTGCAGTGGGCGACATGGCTCTGATGAAACGCACTTTTTGCTACTTTCCACTGAAACGCATAGGGTTACAATGAACTCTGACAAAAAAGATATGCTCCACTTGACACGCGACTGGAGTTATTTGCATGGGAGTTACACAGGAAATATGAACCCAAGGACAAAAATGTCTGTGACAATGTTACAATTACAAAAGTTTTGTGTTTACTGTGTTCAGATCGGTGTTAGGTTACGAATAAATGTACAAGGCTGGCAAAGACGCCAAAAACTGGAATGGCGGAAGCTGGCTACATTTGCATCACACGATTATGAAGCAGTTGCCCGGTCTACTGCATGGCTGACTTCCGTTCACACTCATAATATACTGCTTTTGGTAGGCAGTTCCCGTGACTTTGATAAATGAACAGTCAGCTTTGACACTGACAAAATAAGCCTAGAAAATACATTGCTCTATCTCTCGGATACAAAAAATGATTAGCTAATATAAAGACAAAACCACAAGAGAAAAAGCAATTAAGCTGCTGTGTTACGTAAGAGGTTACTACATGTCCGCACTGTACCGTGTACCACGTGCGTTATGACTCCTGTGTTTATAACATTTTCTCACGTTTGTTCGATAATGTTATTCTCATCGCTCTTTACCTTTCTTGAGCTCTTTCGATGATTGTGCTAAAACAGTCACCGCTAACTCCTGAAGGAGAGCACTATCAAATCTGTTTCCGCTAAACAAAGCTATTGTTAGTTTGTTACACCGGTAAAAGAACTCGAGGAACTGTTTATTGTTTAGATTAACTGCATGTTTACCCAGAAGATAGCAAGTTTGTTGTCAGTTCACCGATGTTCAGGTCACGGCAAAAACGGGGGCTTTCTATAGCTTATGCAGCAGTAATGAGTATACCGGTACACCAGAGTTAACAAAGACCCTCACCTCTAGTCTTTGAGTTGATATCCTGTCGTGTCGTCACCGCTTTCGTCTGCTCCGGTTTATCGCGATTCCACTTTCTAACTTTATACCACACAATGGGACATAAGCAGATAATCAGTCCCTCGGCGACCGTAAACCCCAGTGCTTCCACTGCAATGGCCGCCCTCCTCTGAAACTCGACATTCAACACACACTTATCCTCACCATCCCGTGTCCAGATCCTTCCCGGTATAATCACCGGCAGATGAATAATATGAATCAAAACCCAACTGACCAGAATCGTCACCGACGCCACATTCAACGAGTGATGGCGTTTATAGTGCAACGGGAACATCACGGCCCATAACCGGTTGAGGGTGATGATGACATGGCCGTAGCGGATCCCGCTGCCGAAGATCCTGGACCCGTAGATCACCAGGGTACACGAAGCGCTGTCCAGCGGCCAGTATCCGTACACGGCGCTGATAAAGTTCCCGGACATGCCGGTCAGCGCCAACAGGACCTCGGCGATGGAGAGATTGACAATGTAGGTTTTGAACGAGTTGCGGAGTAAAGGATTCTTCAGGTAGACGGTGATGATTAAACCGTTCAGGATGATTGTAGCCACGGTGGAGAAACCGAGAAAAGACGTTAGAATGTAGTCGTACGGGGTGGCGGTGCGGAGTTGTGCGGAGAGGATCTTGGAGACATTCAGTAATTGATGATGCATTTTCCGCTAGACAACAAATGACCACGTTTTTCACATGCAGTTAAACGGTTTCCCCGTTCTCTTCGGATTACAAATGAGATTCTCCAACTCTCCTTGCTGACTGACGTTCGAAACGAGCCGTACGTATCACATTGATAGTCTGCTTTCCGATTAACGCTGCCACTTCAGTACGATCTGCGCATGAGCTCTAGTTAATTTCAAAAGGTCACGATTATCACCGGTAGATAGTGAACTACTTCTTATTCAAGAGAAAGATGCGCTGGCCACAGCGTCAACAGGAACTCCTCCATCGCTATTAAGGAATGTAGTCCTATACAATATTCAACGGATGGGATCTTTCCTGTACCAATCAGCTACAGCCCCGAGTATAGGTACATCCATTAGGCGATCCATAATCACTACTCAATCGCCTGAGCAAAAACACATTATACAACCGTAAGTGAACATTGGTTTAACGGGTGACGCGCAAATTTTGACCGTCTGTTTGAGTCTCCGTAACTGCCATCCGCGAAACAAGAATGCCGCCATTCAAACGTGGCTTTGAAGCCAGACTATCATAGTATATTTACACTACAGCAAGTTTGTTCGGAAATGCAAGGTCGCCATGGAAATATTTTTTACCGAAATCGACCGAAATTAGATACTGTCCTGAGGACAAAAATTAAAAAAATCTCTGTTTTTGTAAATCAGCGCACATAGCATTCACAGAGCAGGCATAAATTAGGAAAGAGATACGGTTCGAAAGAGCTCTTTTTCCTCTACCAGGAGGTATTAAAATTTTTATCCATCTGTCAAGTGAACGAACGAAACGTTCTGGAGAAAAAGGTCAGCCAGTTCCGAATTTTCATGCTTAGCCCAGAGGTCAATGTTGACCTTAGTGGCTGCGGGTCGGTTATCACCGTGCCGAGCTGTTTTGCATTTTTTCGGATACTGCATTGACGACTCTTGTAAAACCGGGCAAGAAAAGTTCCTTCGCATCATCCACACAAAAGCGACAATAAATCTTTCGTGGACATATGAATTGTCAAATAATAAAACTCATAATTTACGGATGAAGTACAAGAAGTTTTAATTCGGTCCTAATTTCCAGTAACGGATTTAGCCCATAACATTTAACCACATCGAACTGCGAGATCTTCTTCGTCATAGTCGCTTAAAAGCGACAGATTTAGCTTGCCGAAACACACAGGCCGGTAACTTTTCATCTCCACATCATGGGACACTGGGAAGATGTAGTAGGTTTAGTCAGGGCTGATTTCTGAGGGCACGTTTCACGGATGCCCCGGTTATCAAAGCACGATTTCTGGAGAGGAAGAACTGCCGTTTAAAATGAGCCATTGTGGGATTACATGCGTTGCATCGCTCCGGAGATATCAAGCACCGAAACGTCGGTCAAAAATTGCGCGTCACCCGGTATATAGAAGAAATATGTCGAGCAAAATGCTGCGTCGATGAGGATAATCATCGGATCCACCACGGGTGCACTCTTCCGTTAGCTGACTAGCCAGATTATTGTTTGTTCTACGGAACCTACGGGGATATGATGAATAATTAGTGGTCAGGATAACAGGATGTCTGCTTTATCCGGACTGGCACCGCACGCAACCGATCTGCGCTGGAGGGAAAATGACTGAGTATGAGACGCAACCGGAAACACGGCTCTACATCTGCACCAATGGAGTTTGAAGACGCGCCGGTGTATATTGTGTGGGTAGCTCGGGTTAATAAGGGCTTTATCCAGGATATACGCCGGTCACTGGAGAGGAGTTAATTCATTTGGACAATTAGGTGGTGCAGAGTGGGTCTCTGTAACCCGGATCTCCGACCAAATAATTAACCATCTTTTCGCAGGAATGTGCGCGCTGAGATAACCTGACAAGTGGATTATATCCATCAAATCGTTATGCGTCGTGATAGAAGTAATGGAATTCTTGTCTTGGCGAACGCTGTACCGGTCGTCTCTTAAACCGTCCTTAAATTAAGCAGCGTAACTGTGCTGGAGAGGTAAAGGAGAAAAATGTGCACTGGAATAGAGCAGCCGTATATAAGCACAAAAGCTAACACTGTTGACCGCCCTTCGAGCTTCCGCACCGGGATGATAAGGATCACGCGGTCGATAAAAACCGCACAAGCGTACCATTGCTACGTAAACAGCGTCACCTTGCGCGCCAATTAGTCTAATTATTAATGACGATCTTTAATATTTTTCTCCGCTGTACATATCGTACTGTTACACTGTTCAGTATTCCACAATCACATATTAAAAAACAAAAACACGTCTTCCATTTCTTTGGACGAATCAACAGTACCCAAAACACAAATAGCGTTTCCCCGCTGTATTTCTATACTTATTCGCTGACGAAGAAACTCCATTGATCGGCGATTTCCGTTATTCTCACGTATTCGGCGCCCTACTTCCTTCAAAAACACAGCAGCTCTGGGACCCAAACTTCCCATCGTCTCGAATCCGATCCGTCTAATTATTAATGTACTGAGCTCAGAAACCACGGCAGTCTGCGCAATACCGCTTTAAAGACGTGTAGCTACTACCTATGATACGCAACGTCAAAGACATTAATTTTTAATGGTACGACTGCGAATTTTATGCTCCGAAAAACCCTGTTCAATATTAAGCTCCATTTTTTTTGCGCATCGAATGCTGCAGACTTGTGCATAAAGCTGACTCATAGCATATTGTACATGCTTGCTTATTTATCGCCGTTTTCTGAGACGACGGAAAACGCTTTCTTTTCTTTATACACATGCAACATGTTTGTTATCGAAGAATTGCAGTTGCATGACAATAATTGCAACCGGCATTCCTTGTAAATCTTTTAATCTCGATCATATCTTCTAAATTCAGAAGTACGGATACCTCTCATTACATGTCAGCTAGCTACAAGCCGTCATGGGACCACGTCAATCTGAGGAGGCAGCATAACAAGGAAAGAAAGTGGACGTCTGATCAGTAATTTTCCAAAATTCGCTGCTATATAGAACCACACTACAGGGTGAGTCACCAATATGCCGACGGCTGACTCTTGATTTTTTTGCGAGCCAAAGGATACAGTTGTGGTTTTTTACGAATGTTCAGTATGACAGCTATTGGTATTGGCCATCATTTCAATCTACAGAACCACACTGTATGTTGTTTTACATACTAATTTTGAAGAACACTCACGAATAAGTATTTTTAATGTTAAGAAACTGCTAACACAATGTTTTTATAAATTAAGAAAAAATATCGATGATGTGCAGGCGGCAAGACGTTCGTTCCTATTCCCGACATCGTACAAAAGCTAGCTACTTAATCAGCCAAGTGCCATGTAGAAATCACAGCAAACGCGAAGACTACAGACTTCCGCACGTTAGTTAATACGCTACAAATACCGAACGTCGCATGCGGGTTTTATACCAATGAAGTAACATTGAAGTTAAATGAACGCGCAGTTAAGAACGGTAAACAGCCACCAATGATAAACAATGAAAACATTTGTACATCAAAGAAGTCGAATGAACGCACAGTTAAGAACGGTGAGCAGTCACAAATGATGAACAATGAACTTAGATTATATGTACAGTAACAATGAACGGTTGTTGAAGTGAGACAATCATTACTCGATTTCCAAAGATTGCTCGGCAATCACCTTTACGGCTATGTTCATAAGTTCCTTCAACCCACGGTCCCGCGCAAAATCAAAGTACTTTACAGCGTTTTCTGGCTTGACGGACTGCATCATAATGCGCTCGCATTCGGCGCACAGATCCTTGATATCGTACTTGTCCGCCGCCATCCACAGCTCGTCCAGTCTATCCTCTTCTCTTAAGGGAGCGCGAGAGTAAATAAATTTTAACAGCATCACCAGCACATCTCGACCGGTGTCCTCGATCTTGCACACACCCGACACCTTCTCCTGCATTTCGGCTTGGAACATGGCAGCGAAAACCGGCGAATTAGCTGCCAGAATTGCACGATGCGCTGGAAACTCCTGCCCTTCACAGATGAGCGTGCAATCCGTCAGGGTGCGCGAAGACACGAGGTTTTGTAGATCAATACGAGGAGGAAGTTTCTTAGCGTAAAAGGTCAGGGTCACATACAGACTGGCTCCTTTACGTAGGTGGCAGCGCGGCTGCCCGTTGGGATCTCTATAGGATTCTACAAGGCTGATGAGCGCTACATTCTTCGGCGCGGTCCATCCATCGGCTCCGATTAGCGCGTCAAATGGGCCGCAGGGGCTTGTCCTACAAGATTCGCAGTTTTGTGGTTACTGAAAATCTGAAATTATAGTATTACTATAGTAGCTACAGACTTACAGTTACTAGCTGCGATCAGAACTAATGAAGTGAGTGCACCGTTATTGCCGTCCTCAAGCGGCGTGCAAGAGCCCGATACTACTCCGGCAGGCTGTGGCCCAACCCGAAGCCGCTCGCTAGTAATTAAGAGAACAATTGCATTGTTTACTCTCTTACCATTGATCACAGAAAGAATACCGATTGTTCTCTGCGCGGCTTCGCCCAGCCATAAAACTTGGGCAGCTACATATAAAGCTACCGTAGTGACGTAATCACTCACGCCGCTACAGAACGGCAACGGTACCGTCTTCGACTGTTCAAGTGCTCATCACGCCGAACGTCTGTCGAGGATATCTCGCAAACGCTTTTGCGCTTTAGTTTACCGTTGTCGCTACCGGCCACGCATCGCGCACACACAGATACGTGAGTACCATGGTAAAGTGATTGATCCGTCTTTACAACAGGTGGGTGTGTTTATTTCTGTACCATAGTGTAATCTGTACACACGCACATCAGAACAGTGTACAGGTGGGTTGAACATGAATATTTTGTTGTATCTGTACTCTTGGCCCGTCAACAAGTGTACCGTTCCTGCTTGTACGAGTAGATGCTTATCTGAGTTATCTCCGATTCTCCACATATTTCGGGTATCTCGTCGGTCTGCTCTGACTTGAAGTGCGTCTCGGATTGCTTACTGTTAAGTTTGCCATGGCAGGGCAGGGAAGCCGGCGTTAGCCCCTAGCTTAGCAAGCCGACATCTGGAGATGGGTTTGCCGTAATTAAAGGTGGTGAAAACAATCACAGAGCAGCCGAAATCGAAAGTTGTAAGCGCGACAGAGGTCACAGAAATTATCGTTCTGTTCTCTTTCCGCCTTCGCTCATCTTAAGAAACATGATAATTTTTGTTCGATCATCGATACTAAAACGGGAGCTGCTTCTAACAAATAAGGGGAGCAGTTGCGATCCAAATTAGATTTTTGCTTTGTAATTTAGTGCTCCATAACAAGAAAAGGCAGTGGTTAAATCTTTGCCGCATACCTGCGCTTGATGTTTTTTATTGCTCAAGCGGCACATATATATGGGCGAAAGTTCAAACGGCCAAAAACGTTTATGACGAAAGGACTGAACCCATGCAACGTATCCCAAAAAATCACTAATAAACAGCATCTATGGGATATCGTCACCTACCCAATCTTCGAATCCATCAAAACTCCATTGGTTGGGCTTGCGATATTTGCGGAGTTGTTAGGGGTAATTGACGCAGTAAGGGCACCATTCGCGCTTTCTATCAGCAGCTTGACGGTCCAAATCATTGGCGGAATGTCCGGGTAATCCCACTGCTTTCCCACAGCGATTTCAGTGGTGTACATCCACCGGGCGGATCCAAAGATCGGGTACGACGAACAGACGAACTTGTCTGTAAGGATTTTATAGACTAGCTTGAGTGGCTGAATCCTGCGCAAAGGCAAACTTGGTGGAGCAGCCATAATATGTAATTGTTGGCGTGCCTGCGAAAGGCACACAATCATGTAGAGACAGGCGTATTTCGCGTAAAGACGTTTGTTATGTACCCAGGAGCAAAAATACGAAGCGGCACGAGACCCGAACAACTGACCCGTTTACCGTGTTTGCTAAAGCGAAGACCAGATGCCTTGTAAAGAGCAGTGAAACAAGCTAACTTGCGAGAAATAAAGCGGACGCCAAATTTTTCGGCTAACTACCAAACAGTGCGAATTGCTACAGAACATGTTCGTATTTAACACGACTGCAGCATGAGTTTCTGCATTTATACATCTTGGATGATTGATTCACTATCCTTATCAAGAGTTACCCATCGTGGTCTGTCGCTGCCGCGCAGCCAGCGTTGCTCCACCAGTGCTTGACCATCGCCGTTCTCTAGCTGCGGCGTCGTGGACTGCGTCTCTCTACCTTACCTTACGTCTCTCTAAGGTGGAGAGACGCAGTCCACGACGCCGCAGCTAGAGAACGGCGATGGCTTGACAAAGTCAAACCCTGGTCAACGCACCAGGCTGCCTACCATCATAAAGAAAGGCACGAGGAGTTAGAGGATCACATTCCACCTGTGTCTGTCTGTTTCGGCCTGGACTGAGAGGCCCGTGATGTCAGCAGTACGCCTATCTTAATGTAAGAAGACGGGGAAGCTCCGAAGCAGAGGGACTAGAGAGCGCCTTCCTAGAGTTGTGCTTACTGTCTAGCTGTTAAAGCTTTCTTTCTTGTCTGATTCTGTTGTTATTAGTCTAGCTGCCTGTGCTGGACGTTAACGTGACAACTGGCGCTGTAGCGCACGTGTTCCATCCTCCCTGCTCTTTTACTGTCTCCATTGTAATTGTAGCTTGTAATTACCGTACTTTGCACGAAGTGATGTACATTACTCTGTCACGCTGTCTGTGTGTATTAATTGTGTGAATGTTGTGTGTGTGTCTGATGAGCCGATTTCGAAGAACCATAATAATAATATAAGCCAAACAGATAAGCCACGCAGTAGTTGAATATACACGGCTAGAGCACATGTGACACCGGAGATATCATGAAACCATGACGTTTCTGACTCCTCCCGAAGCAACCTTGCGTTATCTATTTCAGCTGGTCACATAAGAGAACCGGGCACGCCAAGTGAGATGCAAGTGAGATGAATTTAAAAATTAAAAATTAAGAAAGAAATCAGCGGCGTCTGTTCGAAACTTTCTCCGACGCTATTAGCATAAGAAGCGAATGCCCTATCGAACTGTCTAATCAGTTTTCCGTGCGCATGCATCTCCGAATTTCTGAGCATCAAAATCTGAACCGGTTAGCGGTAACCTGTACTCGGTAGTTGTTCTTTATAATATTATGCCTTTTGCATGCGGTTTCATGGACAGTGTTATCTGTATAGCCCTGTCCATCAAACAAGCACACACAAGGAACAATGACTCAACAATCCAGACTGTGGATACCGCTGAAACATTCTGATTTTTAACCTCAGAAATTCGAAAGTGCATGCGACCTGCAAACGGATTGCACAGTCCAAAACAGCATTCTTCTCTGATGTTCACAGCGTCGGCAAACTTAGCTAAACAGACTCTTGTAATTTTTTAATAATTATCAAGTGAAAATGCAACTGGCTTTTCGCGCCCGCTGCTCTTATATGCAGGTTGCTTCGGGCGTGGCCTTGTTTTATGATCTTTCCTGCAGAATGGGGGTGCTTTATTCATGACTTAAAAATGTATTCAACAACATATGCCAAATCAAATAAAAAAGTTGTCCCAAGTTTCCTGCACATCTACTGTAGTCTATCTGTATAGCTCATGCTTGAGCATGCTGTCAATTTAACAGAGAGCGGGGAGAGCACAGAAAGTGGGCCGCAGGGCACGTGCCTGTACCTAATTCGGCTACAAATTTATGATATTTCTGAATCGTAGAGTCTGCATCAGGGCGCGATAAAATTGGCAGGTAACAAAATCAGTATAAAGAGAGCTATTCAGTTCATCTGCTATAGCGTAAACCCTAACCCGACGCGCTATGCAGCTAGCACTTTTAAAAAAAATTAGCCCATGAAAAGAAGGTTTGACCTAACAGAATCCGTTTAATCCATGTTTGTACTCCATTTCGTTTTTAAACTATCAGGAGTTGAACAACAGCTACTGTCGGCTACTTTTTGCTAAACTATAGGAGGATCAGCTGACCATGAATGATAGTCTGAAACAATGAATGAAACAGAGACGAGCCCTTCTCTCTCGTCAGTTTCAAACAGCCGCAGCACCGAGGAGGTTAATTCGGACGCCGGACCCGATGGCGATTGATCCGAGTGGTTGTGATCGGTCACGGTCAACACCAGCCCCGAGTCGGCACACACGTCGTGATCCAGGTGCTCTTGGGACCGGGAGGTCCGCAGCCGATGGCTGGTGTCAGCCAGCTGGTCCCTGTTGTACTCGAGGTATAGCTAACGTTGACAGTTGGTCACGGGTAGACGCTGCCGGAAGTCCCGGAGGTAGTCTACATCCTCCGTAGGACTCTGGAGGGAATCCGGGATCTCCAAGGTACCTCGAAGCGGGTCGGGGTTCTCCCGTTGACAGCGGAATTGTCCAGGAAGATCCAGAAGACGTCCAGACCCATTCTCACATGGGTTGGGATGGAACACGATAGACATCTGTTCCGGAATGGCGGGCGGAAGCCGTAGTGACCGGACACAGGGGGCGGAAGATCATGCACTCGCTGCTGCTGCCGCTCATGGCACTCCCCGGTTTGGGGTCCGTGTACTGAATCTGAACCGAGTATCGGGCTTTATGCAGTGGTTTCCGTTGCGGGAGCAGTAAGGGGACACAGACAGTAAGGGGCGAGAGAGGCCCGTCTGCTTCAGTTCCGCTATGGCTGGAGCTGGTGGATTGAAATCTGATCTGACAAGTGGATTATATCCATAAAATCGTTATACGTGTAGTGATAAAAGTAATGGCCTTCTGGTTTGGCGAACGCTATTCCCAGCGTCTCTTGAGTTGTCTCTAAATTAAGCATTGTATGTAACTGTGTTGGAGAGGTAAAGGAGGAAAAGGCAGAAGTATGAAAATAAGCACAAAAGCTGTGATTATCAAACAGTGACAAACACTATTTACGGCGATTCGTGCGACCGCTCTGGATGATGGGAATCACGTAGTTAAGTAGTAATTAAACAAATATTTCCTAAAATATATCCAAAAGAGAAAATGACAGAAGGGACATGTTTTAGTGATAGCTTGTAAAATTATGTTCGTTAATGTATCGACTGGGGGTAAGAATTAGGATATCAGACGGTTGCTTTACTTGGTGGTTGCCGATGATTGCCTGTAAAAGCGACCGTAAAACGGATATCATTACAAAACTGCCCGTACATCACGCTTCTGTGTTGATTTTTAGTTTCGAGCTGATTGCTTAATGATATAGGCAGTTGCTTGCAGTAAAGAAATCATTGATTCCGTTGCAATTTGTTTCGTGAACTGGGCTGATTTATAGTTGCGGAACAGCGTTGCATTGACGCCGACATCAGGACAGTGATGCCAGGAATTTAATTTATTCCACAATCCACACTGCATTTCGCTGTATAATATGTAACAAACACGAAGCATTCTTGCAGACTAGTTCAAGTTGTAAGAAACTGCTGACACAATGCTTTTTATCAAGTTTACGATACTCTGATGACACTGTGCGGGCAGGATGGCACTTAAGCGGAAGTGCTTTCAGTACGAAACTCGTTCATCTTTACGGAAAATCGAAGAAAACCTGGATCACCTGCCCTTTCTCAACACACAGAGAACACTAATTTTCTCGATGTTCTTCAATGAATGCGTAAAGCACAAAATTAATGAGCGTATTTCGAAGCATGTCGACATACAGTGTACTTCATGCCGTCGTCCATTTACAGAAAGTTATTCGTGTAGTTTGAAGACACATCTGCACATGAATAACGACATTTCCGCTATAGATTTCACCATTAATATTAGTAATTTCATGCGCATACATTACCTTATAATAGGCTCTTGTATGAGATGACGTATATACGTAAGCGCATGAAATTGATGCAACATCAATGGTCACATATTAATGCAGCATTAATGCGTCTAGTTAAGCCAGACATTCCGGATATCGCATGAGAAACGTGCGATATCCAAAGCGGAAGTTAGATAATGTGGCGTTCTTTATCACTAATCAACCAGCATGGTGTCAGCACCGAGTTCATTCGCCCTCGATGTAAGATTCGTTGTGCTGTATCGGGGAAACACAGAGATTCCTTACATAACCGGTCCTGGCCACAACAAACATCGTCAACCGTTGTTCGGTGTATTTTTTTACTTTTTCTGATTTCGAGTACATAATGAAAGCGATAATTGCACTCCTATTGTTGGTTGCCTCGTGCAGTAGCGCAGCAGTGGTAAGAATGCTATTTTATGGTTGCATTTGTGCAGCATTACTGTGAACGCTCGATATATTTTGTAAACGCAATTCCTTAGTGTTGGAAGCTGTGATAATATACTATATCCATTTGGTTAAATATGTTATTATTATGCAAGCAACGCCTTAATAAGCAGATGATAAACAGATGTTCCGCTAGAATCCCGGTTTTGAAATACTGTTAACGTTGCTGGTTTTATCAGTACAAACGAGCTGCCGGTCGTCAGAATCCCAAAGTTATCTCCGCTGTGGCTCGACAGCTAAGACACCAAGACCCTGGTCAGTGGTATGACGTCTTCCCAAATGCCACAGCCGGTCAGGATTACCCAGTCCTAGCGGAGATTCCTGCGGCCAACGTCCAGTGCGGCAGCGTCGCACCAGGGTTCTACGCTAACGATGGAGCCGGCAAATGCCAGGCCTTTGACCGATGCGACATTAACGGAAACCTGACCAGCTACCTCTGCCCTAACCTGACGGTACACAAAGTTATATCATCTTAAGGGACACTTAATAGCGGAAATTCAAAGAACGATATCTATCCTATCGTGTAAAGCATAGTTTATTCTATAGAAAACCTTTTTTAGAATAGTTATATCATTTCCCTGTATAAAACCAAAGAATTAAATGTAAAGTATGGTCAGGGGCGGGCGTTTGCCGTTACTTACTATACCATACACCGGGTTATTTGCTCAGCTCTTCAACCAAATCAGTCTGGTTTGCGAGGGGTTCTGGAATGTCGACTGCGCCAAAGTTCGTAGTTTCTATGACTACTCCAACAGCCGTCTCTACCAGGAAGGTGTTGCTCTTCTGGATGACAAACCAGATTTCGTGCTGAAAGTCACCGGAGCCACAGCCTGGCGGTCGGCTTCTGGAGGAGGTGTGGTCGAGAAGCATCCTATAAGCGAGAGGCCCAAGCGAGAATTCCAGCACCAGATCGTAAGCGGAAATGATCCTCTTCATATCTTTACTGGATAACCTGTATCGGTACCCCAGGTAAACTGAAATATGTTTATTTACAGGAGAAACGCGCCGCTGGTAACCAGAGCCCCAAAGTCTTTTCTGCTCTGGCTCAGCTAAGCAATGATAAGAGCAAGATGGACGCTGGTCAGTATTAAAAAGTTTGGTCCTATTCTGGGATAAGGACGCCAACCTAACCTCTGTCGCATGTGGAACACAGATTTTTAACTTGCGACCTTCAGTTGTTACTAATCTATGTCTTAGGTTGTTAATCCGATGCATTGCTTATTAACGGTATATCCATTAAAGCTTAGTCTTTAATACAACTGAATGAACAATGCATGATAAATCAGTCTTTTGTCTAATGAATTAACGAAGCCTAAATTCTTTCTTCAGACACAAACAAGCCGGTGTACTGCGAAAGCGCCATTTCCCGGCGGCTGACTTGATTAATATTATGCTGCTTATGCATTTTAATTGATTGTTCATGAGACAGCCAAGCTAACAGAAGTGCAGTTTTCTCATTGTTTTGACAAGAATTACATCAAGGACCGAGAAAACAGCTGACAATCTCGCCATGTAACAGCAAAACTATGTAAAAGCCGCCCAGTGGTTGATAGGCGCCGATTAAAACACTGCAGACATCAGCAAGAAGGGATCCAAGCAGTCACTCGAAATTGCAGACAGAATTTGGGAATTTTTAGGGCTTTCGTTTCTCGACCGTGCTATTTCTTGAGGTTCGTTGAACATCCTCAATTCCTCATACTGTTAAACGACAGAAACGTTTAGAACGAAAACTAAGGGTTGTGGTTAAGAATTCCAGATATTGTACTAACGGATATTAAACTATACTATGTGGACGTATTAACAAATAACAAGCCAGAGGCCGGAGGCGTCATATTTGCAAACATAATATGGGACTCAATCCAATACAAGGATCGAGCGCGGCGCGAGTCGCGACGCGTCCCGCTCCGTTGCGGTTTTTTTAGACAGACAGAACAGTTCAGGTTGGACAAAACAGCACTGAGTATAGGCCCGCTGTATTTGCGCTTCCTCCTTCCTACAGGTACCCAAAACATTACCGGCAATTAAGTCCGCCCTACCTAAAGAGTCTTGGCAATCATATCTCCTTGTAGACAATACCACTGACTGTTATTTTGATAAAGCGAAATTCGGGTATTGGTCACAGTGGTGGCGGCGGTTGCGCTTGGTGGCGGACCTTGGATCGCCACGATGTTCAGGTTTACGTCATAGGTCCTTGCGGTCACCAAGTGTGCGAAAGAGTTACGTTTTTGGCGATGGTTACAAGGGGGACCCGGTAAAAAAAATCCGGGGGGACTTTTTGGCGGGGGGGGGGGGGACTTCATTGCCGGTCACACCTGTCCGTGGTTCATTACCGTATGTAAATCCATACTCAGACGCAGTGGAGTCTGTGGTTACATTTATATACAGTACTGTATTGTTGCCCCCGGCGATGCAAAGGTGTTAGTGCGAGTAACAAAAGAACCGATGTACTGGAGATGCACCATCATGACACTCGAAACAGTACCCAGTTCAATCTGGAGTAATGTGAAAGAGCTTCAGAACATTTTCAAGCTTAACTCAGGTGCGGGGCAGTGCATCTGGGCTTGCGCGTGACAGCAAACCTCAGGTTGGCAAACGTTAGTCACTAAAGTTTAGCAAATCCTGGTTACTAAAGTTTGGCAAACCCTGGTTACTAAAGTTTGGCAAACCTTAGTTACTAAACTTTGGCAAACATCAGATACTAAAGCTTGGGAAACCTTCGTTACTCTGCTACGAAATGGCTAATAAACTAATAAAACGAAATAGGAAACAGAAAAGAACAAAAATGCAGAACTTGGTTCAACTCGTTCAAAAAATCTGCAACGCATATTGATTTTTGGTTGTACAGATTTCGTGAACATTAGTTTAAACCGAAGAGCTGAAATCTGGTTTAGCGACGAAAAAAAATCAGTCGAAATGCGAAACATGTTTCATTAAAACAAAGAAACTTTTCAGAGAGGCAGAACTGGTTTCAACACCGAAACTGAACAAACAAACAATGAAACGAACGCCCTGAACAGCAGCGTTAGTTAAGACGCTACAATTTAGCCTGCAAATACTGAAGGGCGAAAGCGTGTTTTATACCAATGAAGTTAAATGAACACACAGTCAAGAACGGTGAACAGCCACGATTGATAAACAATGAAAACAACATGTACAGCAATAAAGGACCGATCATATTAAAAAGGTCCAAAAAAGTGCTAATCATGGTATCGCTCTGATAAACCGTGCTAAGGAAGGACTGACGGATTCCCAACGTATTGGACTTTATCACGCGTTTGTTCAGTCGCATATGGACTACTGTGCTCCTGTGTGGAATACCGCGTCTGCGTCCTTACTAGGGAAACTGGCTGTCACACAACGAAATGCAGTTCGAGCGCTGTCAGATTACATCCCCGTTCCAACTGATCAATTAATGAATCGCTACAACATCCTACCGTTGGCGGAACGCTGGAAACAACAGGAAGCGATCTGGCTATACAAAATCAAGTATCCTGAAAAGTTTCATGTGCCTCCTTATCTCACGGAAATG
>JAQGAU010001062.1:0-21724 GCA_034698045.1 Paramacrobiotus richtersi | reverse complement strand
CTGTTCAGCGAATTCAAGTCGTTGAGTGTTCCATGCCACCGTACTCTCTCCCTATGCTGCTACGCCAATCTGAAGAAAAAAACACGAGATATTATAAAATTTGTGCGTTTCATAGCGAACTGGACAAAAAGCGTTTCGAGTTGGTTACAGGTTTAATAAACCTAATGAACACTAACCAAGTTATTTATAAAGGTCGTCCCGCTGTGATTTGCCTTGGACAACTTGCCCCGTAAATAGCGAAAGTTGTACCGCGTCGCGATAGAATATATGGTGGTACGGAATGATGCGGGAAGTAACCCGCGCACGAATCAGAACACTTTGACGGCTTACATCAAAGGCATTAAGTTCCAATGTTTCCGCGAAACGTGCTGCACTACATAGCGGCCGAACACATAGGAATTTTTTAATACTGATCGCACTTTCTCTTCATAGTTTTTGCCCTATCCATGCTCCTTGTCAATTTGAAACAAAAATACGCAATACAAAACTTAAATTTATTAAATTAATTCCAAAAAAAATAATCTTTCTTGAAATTGAAAAAAAATAAAATCAGCATGTTCACAATCTGCCCAACATATTGATTCTGGTTTCTGCCTTGAAAAACGTTGAATTCGCTACCGATATCGACTTATCCAGTGCAGCACAAATACAACTTGATGCCTTTGTGCTGCTTTTGGTTTGGAGCTACCTTTTACGATCGGTAAAGGGTGGTAAAGGACAGCATTACCGAAAAATATTTCAAATACAAAAGTCTTAATATCTAACTGATCCGAGCGAAAATAAGCCAAGCGAAAGAACGTTCCCACGTGGTTATTGTCGCTTACTAGCTCTGCTAGTACTCACAAGGGATCTATTTCAGGCCCCATGTCCAAAACATTCCGAAACGCGTCCGTACACTCAGATTGACCCTATAAACTTTGAAAAAATGTTCCTGGCTGCTGTGAAGCAGCTGGGCCCCATGGGGTATTACAATGTATACAGCACACCATCTACTGTATGTTATGGATACCGCACAACGGTACGGCTGGCTAAGTTCGTTTGAATCGGGTGATTTTAAGCTCTTCCACCTACAATCGAAAACTTTAATTTGAAGCTACTCCAGCCCGATCTGCAATATCAAAGTGGACCGAAACTAAGTTGCCCCACGTTTTTGCGGGATCCAAAATACATAATACCGTAGAAACACTAGAAAACCGAACCAATGTGACTGAAAAAATAAGAAGCAATAGAAAAATGTAATCCTTTTCTTTTTTATTGAGGGATAGTTTACGCCATTGTCTACAAAGTGTCCAGTGTTCTAGGCTACTAGCCATATGTGATCTAGCTATTTTTGCATAGTTTGGTATTACTATTGCGTGATTTCTTGATTTCAAAAGTCGAAACATACCTTCTGATTCGGGCAAGGTAATTTTCTACTCGTCTGGTGGAGCTTTGACACACGGACTTTAGACTGAACACAAACGTCAGTTTGTTTTCTGGTAAGCTATCGCAGGTATGATATGGAACACCAGTATCTTCTGTGGTTCAGGAACCTGAAATGCAGGTTTTATATCTTCTGCTTTAATGCCTGTCACTAAAATATATTTCGCAAGTTAGGTCGCGGTTTGTTATACGTACTTGCTCAAACCTGCTACTTCGTTACCGTGCAACTAGCATGACAGCAAAACGGAGGCGAACGCCTTGACAACTACTGCTTGTGCTTAGTCCATATCGCGAAACAGAGAGGCAAACATCTGGTAAAAACAAATGGATATATTTGTTGGACAGTTGGACAGTTGTTGTCGCTCGAGTGAAGCATTCATGATATTAAAGCAGACAGTTGGATATATCGAAAATACGGAAGATGAGAAGGCTGCAACAAGATACCGTAGGATACACTTTGGATACCATAAGATACCGGAGGATACGGTGGGATACCGTAGGACACCATAGGTACCACAGGATACGGTGGAATACCGTAGGACACCACAGGATACCGGGAGATACCGCAGGATACCGTTGGATACCGTAGGATACCGTAGGATACGGTAGGATACCGTAGGATAAAATAGGATACCGTATGATACGGTAAGATACATAGGATACCACAGGATACCGTGAGATACCGCAGGATACTGTAGGATACCGTAGGATACAGTGGAATATCGTAGGATATCATAGGATACCACACGATACCGGGAGATACCGCAGGATACTGTAGGATACCGTAGGATACTGTAGGATACCGTAGGATACCATAGAATACCACAGGATACCGGGAGATACCGCAGGATACGGTGGGATACCGTAGGATACGGGGGGATACTGTAGGATACCATAGGATACCGTAGGATACGCTGAAGATACTGCTAGATACAGAGAGATACGCAAGGAATGCTATAAGACGGAAAAAAAGAACCAGGGTTCTAAACTCGTGTCCTAACTCGTGCTCACTCTCAACCAACAAGCTTATGATACTGCGCATTAAACTGCCAGGGAATCATTTGTAAATCCAAGCTTACCTGAGTTCGCAAAGGGTGCGCTGCCCATGTACGATGCATACACTTCCCCGCGAAACACATCGTTCCCAGGAATGTTGTAGACTAACCAGTGCAAAACGGATCGATAGGATGAATTGGTCCGTGATGGCGCGTCTAAATCTGCGAAAATCGAAACAATGCAATTTTATAGAGAAGTAACTATGGAGATGCTTAGACAGAAGCAAGTACGATAGTTTACCTAATTCGACCAGTGTGTAGAGTTGGTTAGCGTACGTGACTGGCCAGAAAACGGCTGGCTGCGTGATCACTCCCGCCGGCGTCATTTCGTTACCAAGAGAGACGTAGTTGTTTCTATCAAAAGCCATCTAGAAAAAACGATACCGATCGATCAATACTGAAAGACGGATAATACACATACCGGTATACGAAAAAAAGTAAAGCTTCCACTTAAAAAGTCACCTGCAGCTGCGAACTCACAATTAACTGCTGCATTGGCGCAGTATCGATGGCATCCGGAACAATGCCGTTCTGCGTGAATGCGGCAGCCACTTGGGCATTTTGCCCCGAGTACCAGTTGCCGGAATTCGGGATGTAATCGGCCAGCGTCCAGCCAGCAACACAGAATAGCGTAATAATCAAGGCATTCACAAAGGGGATCATTTTGGGAGCCGTAGTTGAACAGGGACAGGCGAAATAGTCTCGGCACCGTATTAAATGCCTTCATGCTGGATGCTTTATAATAATCCGTACAGCTGAGTCGTCGTTTTGACCGTTAAGCACACAGAAAACAACTGCGTCCGCAGTTTCCTCGTGGATTACATCTGAATAGACCTTGGATTGGTTTGCCTTAATCCGGCACGTATTGTCGACTTTTCTGTTTATATCGGGGTTTTCTTGTCGGCGCTTCTTGGAGGTTCGCACGGCCACTTGTACCGCCAGCACCTCTTGATTCTTAATCATTGTTATACGAAAAGCGATGTCTGAAGAGGGAAAGTGTTTATAGCGTGTCAGGCGAACCTTGATCGATACGCGAAGTGGTTTGCTGAAACCAGTTTCCTTGTGTTAATAGGTGCAAGCACACGTGTGCCGGTGCGACGCCGTTCTTCGCCGTACACATCCATTGCCGGTAGCGTCAGCATAACGATACAGTACTGGATTAAAGATTGTTTCGTAACAGAGATTTTGTGTTGTCGTTTTTTCAGCACCATGTCAACAAGTCTTCGATAAGACGGCAACACATCTGAATTTATTTGTACATTAATTTTGCTTATTTATCTCGTTTCCTGAAGACTGCCTGGCTCACACCGGTTCCTGTCTTTTATTCAATGCATCACCAGCCCATCACCATCCACATGGTGGTTCAAACGACAGCCGCACACATACCAAGCTGCAATTGTTTTCCTGCCACGTCTAAGACGCTGTGAATGCAGTGAAAGTTGGGTGTGCTGGCGGCGTGCTTTCGGTCTGCATGTACAGTAGTGTAACAGAAATTCCCGTAAAGCGAAAGTGACAGGGCTCGTCTTTGACAAGTTTCCAGTGTACGCACTACGCAAGCCAAGCCACTTGTAAGCCGTGACCTTTGATACGTAAGTGTAGGATACGTAACGCATCCAGCCGGAATTAGCGCGAAGCCTATGCCAATTAATTTTTATTATAATTCAAAATCTGCTGTCTACAGGTAGCGCGATTCGGGTCACACACAAAAGATGCCGCGGACGTGTTACTGTTTGATGTAGCTACGCAATAACACTTAAAAGTTGCGCTAACCCAAAAGATGTCACGTTTCCGTGAAGTCACAACAATGTGGTGCCTCAAAAACAGTCGATTCCCGTTTTAGCGATTAATAAACCATAACAAAGTATGCAGAATTGTCTCCATCATATTACTGTATCAAGTTAAGAAATGACAAGTAGTGGTAATGACCGATAGGTCAATGCGGCATAGGACGAATGAAGGGGATTTCAGTCTGCACAAACTTTACAAAGTAAATCCGGGACGGTCCGTGCCAGTGATTTTTGCTGCAAAAGGAGCATTCCTTGTGTCACATGTTAAACTCAAACTGCTACATACAGAATGAACAAGTCATGATTGGTCTGCGCTAGCCAAGCGATTTGACCGATAAAAGCAAATCACTGGTTACTTAAAACATCAGTTTCATGCATTATTTTATTCAATTACTAACGTCAATGTTTATTAACCATTCCGAGACATGGGCATAAGAAATGGAGTAACAGAAGGAAATCATAAATAAATGACTGGGGTAGAATACAAAAATTAGTGCAGCAATATGCTGATTTTATTGAAATGCACACGAGTCGCGTACGTAGTATTGTTTGATGAATAAAACTTACAACTGTTAGTGTTAGTACGATATTCATAAACCCTACAGCTGCCTAATGCGACTTACTGCAGTCAGTCGTGCAGATGACTTTCATGATGTGCGCGGTGCGGGACAACTTCTGCAGGTTCTTGGCATGCGGCCCATTGCGACTACCTTGGCCGTTGGGTTTTCCGCGTTGGGAAATCTCCACCTGATACTTGCTGCAGGGCTGCAGTGAGGACAAGGTGCACGAGGTTTTTGGCGCCTCCACTATTGCGTAGTTGTGAGTTATTGTTTCACCGACGATTGGATCCTGGGTTTCGAAACGGCAAAATAAAGTATTCAGTTAATGGTCAACATGCGGTATAATACATTAGTTCTAAAGTATGAAAATTGCGGGTGGTCTTGAAAAGTGGATACCTGGTGGTACAAAAACGAAGGAAAACTGAAAAACGCGCTGTGCGAAGACGATCTCCATACGCATGCATGCATTCGATGATTCTTAACTTAAGAGTCTTAAGCCAAGACACCATCACCTCGTACGCACGGTATAGGAAATCTTTAATAAAGTTCCTCAACAGCTACAACATTACCATCCAGTAGTCCAGCTTGTAATGCTTGACCGAGTCGTTCTCCGGCGCCTCCCACTGCAGATTAAAGGACATGGTTCTGTCCATGATGGCTCTGGGCGCCAGCGGGGGTCCCACATCCGGCACAATGGTATCGAATTCGCCGCAGTGTTGGCCGGGTACACGACTGCTGGAGCGGGTGCTAATGCGGAAACAGTAGCGCGTGGCCGGCATCAGGCCCTTGAGGTGGAACTGGTCGTGGCGCTCGAAGTAGACACTGGTCGAATGCTCGTGCGACTCGTCAGCCCGCGAGAATCGATCTCGAAACCCTTCATTTCCACGTCGTAATTGTGGTCCTGGAACGAGAAAGCCAGGAGCAGCGAGGTGGCCGTCCGATCAACAATCTCCGTCTGACAGCTCTTCGAGTTATCCATACGGTTCACTGCAATATGAATTATTAGGCAATAGGGAATAGTAACACCATAATTATTAATTATTCAATTTTCTTCGAATTAACTGTTCTTCGTTACTTCACTACCGTATGCCATGTTCTCGTTCGGTTTCGAACATGCAGAAATGTTCGTGGATTACTTTATTTACTATATTAAGCTATCTTTATATTTATATGTTATGTAACTACTGTATTCATGTACATATTAGTTATTAATTATAATATTTATTGTTTATATATGATCCCGTACCGAATTGCGTCTTAGTGATGGCCAGGGGCTGGTTCAAACCGTACCCATTCTCGGCTCGCACTTACAGATCTCACCCGGCTGCATATCTTTTAGGTCCACAAAGTTTGCCACGGAGCTGGCGTTCTTGGAGCGGCTGGGCTAATCTCGCTGCAGATTCATACTGCTTTGTTTTATTATGTTGTTGTTACTGTTTTGTTGTCTTCCGCCACCAGAAAACTCTGCTTTCGGCTCAAACCCTTTCGCACTCAGTAAAAATACAAGTAAAACGAACATAATAAGTGCAGACTCACAAGTTACACCCAGACAAACCCTTCAGCTATAAATATACGGTACTGATAGCAACAAATGTTCCGAAAATCTGTAAGAAAGCTTAATACTTTTAAAAACATCCTTCCAATCCCCTTCATCCAGATTCCAGTGCAAGCTTGAAACAATCCAGTGAATGATAAGCCATAGGAATCAGACCGCATGCGCTCCTTAACTTTACCATGCCACCAACAAAAATACCGTCAGTTTTCCAGCCGTCTGCAGGACCGATTAAGTGCGGATGATTCATCTGCTTGGCAACGTGTCGCGTTTGATGGTGGGCGTCAGCACGGTCCGCTTTCAGGAAGAGGTGTTTTCCGTGTGGAATCTGATTAAATACAAATCGATACACAAGCTCAAGCGCCAGCTTCGTCGGAATTGCCACTGCATTCCTGATTGTGATAGGTTATCGTTGTACAAATCACGTTCGGTCAAACCTTCTCCGCTTAATGTGCCGGAAAAACCTCTTCACACACAGTAGCAGGGTTTCAGTTAATCCAATGGTTTTTGGGTTCCAAACAGGTGCACAGGAATCCATAACTGGCTGTGCCAGAGATTTGAACAGGTGGACCTTTCCCGCTTGTTGGCTGTATGGTAACAATGCGTTAACATAGCGCGAGATCTTGTTCACTTTCGACGACACCATCTCATCGTGTTCCTTCTAGTTAAGGCGATGGCCGATGATAATTCCCAGATACTTCACGGAAGTAGATACTTTAATAACCTTATCAAAAAGTCGGTACGGCTTCAGTGCATCAGAAATGGACCGCTTAAACGAGATGGGCATGTAGCAACATTTGTCCAGATTAAAGTTACGCTCTCCATACGCCACAGTATGCTTTTCATTGTGGACGATAAACTTGCTCATATTGGTTCATTGCAAATGAACGCTGGCGGTTGACGCCAATTATTTAACGATAGCTGCGGTTCTCGGCAAGAAGCGTCTTATCGTAGGTTTGTATTCGTCTTATCGGACCGAAAACCTTGCCCATCGGGGAATGATTCTTTTTGTGTATGACCGGAACAGCAGCAGAACAGGCTGGCCAAACCTTTCTGGCTTTTGTTCCACGTTGACACCTTACAAAAACATTTTCCGTGACCATGCCTAACTCTTGTTCTTTTCCGTTAACTCCACAAAGAACAACTACTGTTGTGAATGACATGCAGAGTTGCAAACTTGGATTGGTTGGTATTTACGCCGGGACCCATTGTCGGCCCTTGTTTCTGTTCGAGTTTGTTGTCGATATTGGGCAAAATAGGCGTAGTGACAAAACGCATCCTCGGGAACTTGTGAAAAGTGACCGTTAAAATCCAAAGTGATAAAAAGTCCAACTCGGTTTTTGATCTTGACACGATAATACTGCATACTAAACGCATGCTAACGCGAGCTTTATCCTGCTACTGTCGCTTTCGGCTTTGTGCGGAATACGGAATAAATTTCTTCCTTTTTCCGCTCGAGATTTTAGACTAATAATCCCCCTGAATTTCTTAACTGGAGCGACTACTACGTATAGCAGATTGTTGTGTGTAACTCTACCTTTTCCAATAAAGACATTAACCACTCATCTTTTTGAAGCGTCAGGCAGTTCATTACTAAATGTTCGTATTTTCTTGGAAATTATTGCACATTTCAGCACACCATGTAATCGTGTTCGTGTATACTGTATAGGTAGCGTTTGTATTTGCGGCAGTATCGTCAAGAACGCAAACTGAATATTATTGGCTTCGCCCTTGCGATGCCCAGAACTGGTTGGAGTACGCGTCAGCCTGAGCCCTGTAGAAATTGCCGGCAAAAGGTGGGTTTAATCCGTTCTGCCGCATAAAATTTCTCATGTTAAAACTGCGTCGAGCTGCGTTGTCACTCGGTAGCGCTGGCAAAGTGATCCGTCCGGTTTGCGGGACCACCAAGAAAACGTATCGATGCAATCCTGTAAAACCCCCGTGGTTTCAGTTTGGGAATCCTACCAGCAAACCTATGCGCGTCTATCAGACAGGGGACCATTTATTAATCCAGGCTTACCTGTGTTGGCAAAGGGTGCGCTGCCCACGTACGATGCATACACTTCCCCTCGAAACACATCATTCCCGGGAATGTTGTAGACTAACCAGTGCAGTATGGAGCGAAATGTGGAGTTAGTCACAGATGGTGCGTCCAGATCTGCGAACATACATGTAGGCTTCTACAACTTTCTACGGAATATGAAAATAATATCATTCATACCAACTAGTTGGAAAATAATGCGATCTGATTTATTACCAAGTGCATATGTTCGGAAAATAAGAGATTGTTTAACTTGTGTCTACAGATAAACAACACAAAGCGCAAGAGTTTACCAAATTCCACCAGCGTGTAGAGTTGGTTAGCGTACGTGACTGGCCAGAAAACGGCCGGTTGTGTGATCACTCCAGCCGGCGTCATTTCATTGCCAAGAGAGACGAAGTTGGTTCTATCAAAAGCCATCTAGAAAAAACGATACCGTGACGGCGGTGCCGTTATAAATGTCGAGCGATAAAACCTTTCTAACAAGTAAGTATTTCGGGCAGGACTCACGAATAAATAAGCCTCTTATACCAATATGATCTAGTAAAGATGGGCAGCATTTATCAATTTTTTATTTACCGGCTACTAGAAATGGTGTGAAGTTACGAATTTTCAAAGTCATGACAGTGTAAATTGACTTAACATAGCGATATACTGGCGATTTATCAAGCAAGATAACGATTTACGGAGCGCGAAAAGATTGGTTTCCACGTAAAAAATTACCCAACTGCTAACTCACAATTAACTGCTGCAGTGGCGCAGTATCAATGGCATCCGGAACTATGCCATTCTGTGTGAACGCAGTAACCACTTGGGCATTTTGTCCGGAGTACCAGTTGCCGGAATTCGGGATGTAATCGGCCAGCGCCCAACCAGCAACACAGAACAGCGTAACAATCAAGGCATTCGCAAAGCGGATCATTTTGGGCGCTATAACTGAGCAGCGGCCTGCAAAACTCAGGAGCGAACGAAATGCCTTGGAGATGAATGCTTTATCAGAAATCCGATGGCTAAGCCAGACTCGTGGCATTGCTCGTTACAACTTATACACACAGAAAACAGCTGCGGATGCAGTAGTACTGTTGTCGACGACATACATACATCCGAACAGAACGTGGTTTGTATTACGCCGGCGTACATTGTCGGGCTTTATTTTTATACTGAGGCATTCTTGTCGGCGATTTCCGCGAGTTCGCACTGCTGCTTGTATCGCCAGCACACTTGATTTCTTGGTCATTCTTACGCCAATGCCGTGTCTGAAGAGGCAAAGTAACTATAGATTGTCAGGCGAACGTTGATGAATACGCGAAGTGCTTCGCTGAAACAAGTTTCCTTCTGTTTGCAGGCGCAACTTGCAAGCACACGTGCGCGTGTAACGCCGGTACGGCGCCGTACTTCCGCGCACTCATCCATTGCAGGCAGGCCTAGGTAGCGTCAGCATAACGATAAACATAGTTTTGTAACGAAGAGCAGTAACGGGTGTATGTACTCGTGTTCGAGCACGCTTTCGACAAGACAATAATGACGATGAAATCCGGCACGCTACACAGCTGAATTTGCAATGCTTTTGCTTACCTTTAACAAAATGATTGTCTTGCTTCATACCGATTCCTCTCGTAGATTCTGCTCATGACCAGGCCAGTCGCTTCTGGGTGATGGTTCAAACGACAGCCGCAAACCTAACTAATCACTGCCAGGGTTTTCTCCCACGTTCAGGACTCTGAACTCTTTGCACGATCCGGCGTAAGGCGCTTTACGCCTTTATGGTGCTACAGCGGGCTTTCGATCCTATATAGATTCATTCTCTGTGATTTGTTTCGCTGATACAGTAGTAGATCGTTTCTACATTGAATCAAACGGTTCCCAGCCGGTGCCCTCTTATTACAATGCCTTTCGCATCATCAATGTCGTACTAATTATGTCCCCGCGCAGATGAGCACCTACCAAGAGAAGTTTGGCGACTTGCTTTCAGTATGCATGTGGTCTTTCCATACCATTAGTATTACGACAGTAACAGACAATTTTCTTAAAGCGAAAAGTGTTTTCGTCTTTGCTAAATATTCAGGTTACACTATGCACAAGCCAAGCCAATTGTAAGCAGTCACCTGTAATAAGAACTCCAAAATCCTAACGCCGTTGCTGTTTGCGCTGCAGGTTCCCTGTGGGAACGTTACCTTGGATTTTATCATTTATTGCACGTTATGCGTTCATCCGGATTGATACCGCGAAGCCTATACCAGTTAACTAATAATGTATAATTTAAAATTTACCGTTTGCACTCCGCGGGATTCGCTCCCAGACAAAAGACGCGACAGTGTTCTTATTAGACACAGATACGGTAACCGGGCAGGTACGTCTGTGGTGCACTAATTGTACTAACCTAAAGGTCACGTTTCAGTTGCATAAGAAACGGAAAATTTTTTATTTGATTTTTGGAAATCTTATTCAACATTGTTTCTGGGCATTTGCCGGTTAAAGTAGAAGGGAGTATATGCGGGGCTTCAGGGATAATCTAGTCCTGTCTTAACGATTAATAAACCATAACCAAGCAAGCAGAATTTTTTGCATGATAATGATGTGTCAGATAGAGAAATGGAAACGTTATGAGTCTTATATTGATTGACCAATAGCAGAATGCGGCGTACTGGTAGGAAGAATGGAGGTGATTTCAATCCGCTCAAACTCTACAAGGCGAAAGCGGCATTGTCCATGCCAATGAGTTTTGCTGCAAAAGACAGATTTTGTGGTAGCAAAGGTGAAACAGCTACATACAGTAAAAAAAGGTTATGATGGTTAAGCCAACAGATCTTCCCGATAAGAGCAAATCACTGGTTATTAAATACATCAAGCTCATGCATCTATTTATTCAGTAACGAACGTTAATATTTACATAATAACCATCCCAAAACACGGGCGCAATAAACAGACTAACAGGAAGAAAATTATAACGGTACCCCTATAGGCGCCCCCATACACCCCGTTTTACTATAGGCACCCCCATTGCACCCCGGATCACTATAGGCACCCCTTTTAAATTCCGGATAATTGTAACGTATATCGCTGCTGCCATGTTTATTATCGTAATAAAATAGTAACCTTCAGGAATGTATGCACTAAACAGTACTGCAAGTAGCACGGTATTACTTGCTACCGTCTACTTTGCTTTAAATGAGTTGCAAGTCGCCATCTTCGGTAATCTGTACTAAGTTATTAATGACCCGGTAGTAAAATGCAACATTTCGCGAGTTCCACGCCAGCTTCAGGCGGTTTTAAAAGAAACTAATCAGAGGTTTGTTGTATACCGCTCTAAATCCTTGCCGAAAGGGCATCCAAATTTATAAAACTCAGAAGTCAAAAAGGATATAGACTGTAGAGTTTAGCCTACTGGCATATCTTCTGCCAACTACGGAGCAGCACGAACAGCTTCTTGGAGGCGGATCAGTTGTCCGGAAATTCGGCAGTGTTAGGCAGTTTCGGCGTTACCGGTGGAAGGAGCAATATTTATATACAAGAAACACCTTCGGCTGCCGCCTCAGGGTTTCTTAGATCTTTTAGCTTGTTGGACAGAACCCGAACTTCATGGGGGAGGCCGACTTAGATGAATGGCGGCAGCCGCAAAAATCCGACGATTCCTTCCGCGAGAAAGCCATTGGTGTCGCAGTTGTGCTGAGCTTTGCTGTGGTCAGTGCTGTCTGCTTGACCCTTGTTTGGATGAAACGCCAGCGCATGATTAGATATAATTATCTTCCTCATCACACAGATACAGCAAGCAGCTGCGATCGCGTTTCATCGCAAAGCGGTGTATATGTTATTTGTCAGTTTTCCCGGATCAGATATACAATGAATAACCAAAACTTCTTCCTCGGATTGGAGTTCATTTTTTCTCGTAGAGCTCTCGTGCACACTAGATTTACGAATCAGGATCTCATTTTATTGCAGCGCAGATAAGATACGAAGCAGCCAAAGATCTGTCCCCCAGGCCAGCGATTTCATTCAGGGGCTCCTTAAGGTTGTGGACAATGCAAGCATCCCACCGGAAGCTAACATCTGCCAAGAAGCTGTGTGTGGTTATTCCCGCAACATCTGTACTAGCTCATCCAAATCTCCAATCAACAATCTTTCATCACTGGTTCCACATTCTTGGACCAGCACATTTTCGTACACGAGGTACTTGTGTTTCGGGTGTGTCACATACAGTACAGCAAGTGAGGCTTGCTAGAAGATTATTTGCCGTAATCAAGCTAAGCAATCAGAATACCTTTTTAACGAGAATTTTATCTAATGCCTATAGTGCTTGTTAACGCGGGTAACTGTTTCGTTAACTTTCGTTGCGAAACTGTTTATGTTGCGCATTACAACGCTTATTATACAGCATGATAAAATGTAGGTATTTGAAACGCATTTTTAGGTTTGCATGTTAGCAAAGTTACATTTCTATTTTTTTGTGACTTCGCTGTCTGTTTCCTCGATTCGATGCTTTCCTTCAGTTGTCTACTGCATGGCTGAGGACTAGTAACATGCCAGTTTGGTACAGCCCGATTCCAACACAGCGCCCACAATTTAATGACATCGTAGATATTACGGCGGCTCTAATGCGGCATTAGCCGAGCAGCGTAAAGAACGAAAACTGAATAATTTACACGCTTCCTCCTTGCGATGCCCAAAACTGGTTGGAGTAAGCGTCAGCCTGTGCCATATAGAAGTTGCCGGCAAAAGGTTGGCTCAACCCGTTCTGACGCATGAAATTTCTCATGTTAAAATTCATTCGAGCGGCGTTTCCACTCGGTAACGGTGGTAAAGTGATCCGTCCAGTTTGCGGTACCACCAAGAAAACGTAACGATGGAAGCCTGTGTAACGCGCCATAATTTTAATTTGGTAGTGAACAGCGAGCTTATGGTTACTCAGTGTCAAGTGGTAGTCCGAGAGTCACTCGCAAATCCAGTATTACCTGAGTTCGCAAATGGAGCGCTGCCCATGTACGATGCATACACGTCCCCTCGAAATACATCGTTCCCAGGAATGTTGTAGACTAACCAGTGCAGAAAGGAGCGAAAGGACGAGTTCGTGCGTGATGGCGCGTCAAGATCTACGAAAGTAGAGATAGGCTTCTGCACTTTCTCCAAAATATGTAAACAATACCATTCACCAAGATAGCGGGAAAAGTGATTCAAATATATCAAAAAGAGGGGCACATGTATTTGCGGTAACTAAGCAGTAAATTAAACAGCGCGCACGATGCTTTACCTATTTCTACGAGCGTGTACAATTGGTTGGCGTACGTTACTGGCCAGAAAACGGCCGGTTGTGTGATGACTGCAGCCGGAGTCATTTCGTTACCCAGAGCCACGAAGTTGGTTCTATCAAAGGCCATCTAAAGATAAACCAAACCAACAGTTAAGTCACCGACGATCAACATTTCTAAACGATGCAGATAAATAAAAAAGCATGAGCTACCACGTAAGCAATTTCCGCTAAATGTTGGTTACTCACAATTAGCTGTTGCAGCGGCGGAGTATCGATCGCATCCGGCACAATGCCATTCTGTGTGAACACGGTAACCACCTGGGCATTTTGTCCCGAGTACCAATTGCCGGAATTCGGGATGTAATCTGCCAGCGCCCACCCAGCAACACAGAACACCGTGACAATCAAGGCAGTCGCAAAGCGGATCATTTTGGGCGCTATAATTAGAACAGCGGTCTGCGAAATAAGCTCAGCACCGTATGAAATGCCTTCGTGGTGGATGCTTTATAATAATCCACACGGCTAAGCCTGACTCGTCGTCTTAACCGTTGTACACACAGAAAACAACTGCGTGCGCAGTTTCATTGTTGCCGATTACATCTGATTTCTGAACAGAACTTGGATTGGTTTGTATTATGCCGGCACGCATTGTCGGCTTTTTATATCGGGGGGTTCTTGTCGGCGTTTCTTGAAGGTTCACACTGCCACTTGTACCGCCAGCACATCTTGATTCTCGGTCATTCTTATACCACAAGCGGTGTCTGAACAGGCAAAGTACTTATAGCTTGTCAGGCGAACCTTGATTGATACACGAAGTGTTGCACTGAAACAAGTTTCCTTCTGTTCACAGGTGTAAGCACACGTGTGCCCATAATGCCGGCACGACACCGTTCTTCGGCGCACTCATCCATCACAGAACGACAGTAAGGTGGAGTCAGCATAATGACAGTGGTAATAATAACGATAAATGACTTAAGATTATTTTGTAACGAAGAGCTGTAACGAGTTTTTGCTCACGCCTTTATATGCACTATATCAAAGTTTTGATAACGATAAGATCCAGCATGCACCACACAGCAGAAATTCGGTGCCGTTCGTACCACCGCTGTTATGAATCTGACAATAATAATGTCTTCGCGTCAGATGCGGACCCATTTAGAGAATCTTGGCGACATGCTTGGAGTTTGCATGCGCTTTTTCCGCACCATATTAACATAGCAACAGAAATGTCCGCAAAGCGAAAGGTGTGGGCTTTCGGTTTTCCAAGTACGAGTTCTCGTTTGCGCTACACGCAGGCTAAGCCATCCGTCAAGCCGTGACCTTTGTCAAGAATATTTGGATCTGTTGCTGTTTGTGCTGTAAGTTTTCTATGCATATTACTGGATAATATTGTGTAGTGTAGGTAATGCGTCCATCCGAAAATATCCCAAAGCATACAACAATTAATTGATTTACGTAAATGAAAGTCAAAATGTATCGTTTCCAGTTGGCGCAACAATTATTAATATCAAAATTATTAGTAACGTGGATTAATTCTGAGGTTATGCGTTTTCAATTAGTAATCAATACGTTGTAATTAAAAATGGTTGATTTTGTGGCATAATCGTGGGAAAGGAACCCAGCGGTCATTTCCGTTTTGCAGTTGCCACGGCCAGCACATACTTTCAAATAAGGCATTGTGGTTCTTTAAAACGCTTTCTAATCATCCCAGCTTACTCTGGTTCAGCATTCAAGTTTCGACAGCTTGATACTCGCTGTTGAAGCATCTCATGTCTGGCTCAATACTGCTTCATTTATGTCGTGTCTATACGCTTTCGCTAGTCAACAAAACATTTCCAAAACTCCGGATGCGGGGGAACTTTTCCTCATCTTATGTCTAAAAACAGAAGTCGACGGAAACCGAAAGTAATCCTTCAGCTTACCTAACTTTCGTAGTAAATGAACAAAATCTCGAATAAAAACAGGCCCGTAACTATGCTCTGTCGAACGGAAGAGCCGAATAATGAAGAACGTACTGGATGAGTTCCCGCGGCTGGGTTTTACGACCGGCAAAAAGCGCAACACCACACCACTTGTTTCTGCCACAGACTTTGTTTTACTTACTGATCACTTAACCGTTGGAGCTTAATTAAATTGTCAGGAAACGTACGACCTACCAGGTAAGAAAGCCGACACTTCGTAATGACCCGCCGTTGCTATGCTGCGGTTACTTCCTTTATTGTTAATAAATCATAATTATTGGGGAGGCATCGCGTCTGCCAGACATAGGCATAACCAAACCGTAAAGGAATTTCGTCACATGACGATAGCGCCATCACGACAAACAAAGATATCCTGCAGCGGTGTGTTCGCAGTTTGAATAAACAGACTCAGAGTAATCTGAATATCGCCTTGCATGGCGCTATTTTCTCAACCTTTTGCGTTAAATTTACAATCTGATATTCTCCGACATCGTAGCAAACATGACTGGAATCATAATGGCTGCAATGATCTGCTGTTTGTGTGCACTCAATTTTCAAGTGCAGGGTTGCGCGGTTAGCAGAATGCCGGGTCGTCGTGACAGTAAGTGCCATGCAAAAATCTGTGAGCCTTATTTCTGATTTATGTGCGTCAAAAACGTGCAAACCTTAATCTGCACATTCCTGCGAAATTATTTGCTTTCAGAGATCCGTTATTTGGATGAACTCATACGAAACAGCACTGGCAGCATCTGTATCGAAAGCACAGGAAAGTTCCAGTCAAACGTGGAACGCCAAAGTGTCTTGAGACCACGATTAGAAGAAAGGTTAGAGCTTCCATGCGATGTCCGTAGCACGATGGAGCGATTCAAAGACCGCATCAACATGTCGCAGTATCCGTTGTGGTACCAAGATGGAGTACAGCTTTGACTGGATGGCGATATCCTCACTGTCGCCAGAGGATCTTACTCGTGCCGGTACAGTCCCGATTCAATAGGGTCCAACCAGTTCCCAAGTGAATTCAACTGGACAACTGGGATGCACACCCTGATCGTGAAAAATGTTTCACAATACCATGCCGGCAATACGAATGTTTGGGCCATACACCTGACGGTTTTATCGTGATCAGCAAGTACGTCATCAGCCCGATAGTCACTGCACAGAATGTCTTCGACCGACCGATGGAGAATCTCTCAGCCACGATTGGTGACACAGTACACTTGCCGTGTTTTGTGAAATTTGACCTTCTTTCTGGAGATTTCGATAAGAGATTTATCTGGCGCCACGAAGACTACATACTGTCGGCTCCTGGGGTCTCCGCTTTTGAGTCAGTGGTGGGAGAGAATGACTTTGGAGGAAGCGTGGAAGGCAAGCTAAGAAGCACTGCTGGATGTCATTCTGTGCTCACTATTCATAAAGTGAACCACAGACATGTTGGTTTATATCAGTGCTGGTTTAAAATCGATGATAATCTGGGAGAATGGGTCGTTCAGTCGGCATACCTTACGGTCATTGAATGAATGAAGAAACATCAGTTGATAAGATATGTGAGTTTCGATGTGAACGAAATTCCAGACTCCAGATTCTGGCATGAGCAGTTCCTTTGTCTGGATGCGAAACTGCTGCCTTGTCCTATGTATTTGATTTCGGTCTTGTAAGATTTGCTTACTAAAAAACACAAACTTGGTGGAAGGTTACAGGTAAGTATCACCGCCTGTTAAGGGAACACTCCTGGGTAATCGGTGGTTTAGCGCCAGATAATGGCGCTACAGAGATGTCAACAGCTGTGAAATTTAACATTGAATTTCACAAGTTCTGAAATTCATTTTGAAATTTCAAACGAATGAATCTGAACTTTTTTTGACGTCAGAATCATGGCCTGTTTTTTTGCTCCAGTTCGTTCCTGTACAGAATACTGTCTGATTAACGATAATAGCCAAAGACTATTGTTTCACTGAAGAGCCACAGCGAGCTTACGTTCTCGCTTTTAAGCATAATATTGACACATCTTCGACAACGATGATACGATACGTTCCAGCCTACAGTTATTGTTAGCCGAGCCCGCTACGGGTGCAGTGACCTGCTCTCATGGTTAGACCGATCCCTTCCAAAGCTCGTTAATTGTACCCATTATATGCTCAGATGCAGAAACTGGGTCCTTTACTATCGTGTGATTGACGATCAACGACATCGGCATAAACTACCGAAAAGGGTCTCCATTTGTGTTCATTTCAGTGGAATACTTTCCGTGTACACTCAAGACTGGTAGTTGTTAATGTTCGCATGATCGGCAGTACGGTTAGTGCATTTCATCACGTAGCATTCACTGAGGGCAGATTAACTAAAACGCATCTAGTGGTTTATTATTTGGTCACACTATTGTCACTGCTGAGCTCTGCAGTACTAAACTGATCTAGTGGTTGTTTCCCCTTTATTCGTTGTTTTGACGCAGCACGTCGGTGCCACGTTTCAGTTGATTACAGTAAACTGTTGCCTCATTGATATTTCGATCATAATATTCGACGGTACGTAAAGTTATAAGAATAAAGCATAATGAGAAGAAGAGCGGAAGACTGCCGGAAGTTATCAAGGACAGGCATACAGGGAATGCACAATGACAAGCGGATTTCCGTAACACAAGAAACAATAAGGCTCCAGTCAGTCCGGGCAAAACTTCTACAAGGTGAACACGGGAAACTCGCCGCATCCACTGACTTTGGCTGCAAAAGAAGCATTCGGTGTCAGTGTGGACAACCGAAACAGATAGTATTGTGCAAGAAGCAAGCAAATCTTGTGTGCAAAGAACTTGATAATTTTGTGAGAAACGTACAGCTGTTATACCATCTGATTTTATTTCGAAAGTTAGCTAATAGATGTAAAGTTAAATAAAGGAAAAATATTGACATTCATAATGGCACGGGTATAGCGCAGGTCAAAGTCCAAAAACGACCACTTTGGCTGCATAATAGTTAAAGCACTCTAGTAACTTACAATACATTTTTTTTTGTAAATTACCAATAAAGCACAAAAAATTTATTATAAAATAAATATTGTTAAAACTTAAATAAAATATTTGTTATAAAGTATTTCTTATAAAATATGAAGCATGAAAAATTTAAATATTTTATATATATAAAATAAATATTTAATATATATAAAATAAATATTTAATATCTATAAAATAAAAAACAAATATGAAATATTGTACAATAATTTGCGTTGGTGGTAAACTGCGCTGCCTACTTATCACTTACTGCAGTCCGTGGTGAAGTCCAGTTGAATGACGTGGGCGGTGCGGGGCAGCTGTTTCTGCTTCCGGGCCTGGGGTCCGTTGCGGTTACCGTGATCGCGGGGTTTGCCACGCGGGGAAATCTCCACATGATACTTTGTGCACGGGGCCAGCGAGATTAAGGTCAACGAGTTTTTGGGTGCCTCCACGATTTCCTGTTGTTTATCCAGCGGATTCTACATGAAGTACAAGTACGTACTGTACCAGAAAACAAGCTCGCTATCAGTAATTGCGCATGTAATAGCTTTCATGTAAATCAGCGGATTGGATTAAATTTATTTATCAAGCGGGTCGAGCTGTCCAATTCCAATCCGCTTCGTTTAATTCCAGTAATAATAATTATAATTGAAACTTATTAGGAGATAATAGGTAAATTAGTATTAATATATTAGTTTGAATGTCATCATGGGGAAACTCACGTGGATTTGGTATTAGTTATCAGATTTATAAGTTATTAGTTCACTTACTTTAAAGTTTATGAGTTAATTTAATAAGTATCAGCTGAGTAAATTTCACCAGTTTGCAGAGATGATTTATTATTTAATTTCATTACCCTGATAAATTTTGCTAAAATGAGTAAATAGCTTAATATTTTAATATTATATTTGTTAACAAACTAATCATTCAGTTTCATTAGATAATTTACTACGTTTTAGTTCGATTTAATTTAATTTAATTTATTCAATTTAATTTTAAATTTAATTTAATTTTTAGTTTAGTTTAGTTTAGTTCATTAATATCCATATATTAGTCACTGTAGTAATCGTACCGCCCAGTAGTCCACTTTGTAATGCTTGACCGAGTCATTATCGGGAGTTTCCCACTGCAGATGGAACGACACGGTACTACCGAGAACCGGTTTGGGTGCCAAGGGCGGACCGACTTCGCGCGTAATGGTGTCAAACTCCCCGCACGGCTGTCCCCCGGAGCGGCCGCCCGAGCGCGTGGTAATGCGGAAGCGGTAGCGGGTGGCCGGTTGGAGGCCTTTGACGAGGAAATGGTCGGCACGCTGAAACGGGACAACGACGGGCTGATCGAAGTGCTCATCGGCCCGGACATACTTGACGTCATAGCCCTCCACGTCCAGCAGGTTGTAGTCGGGCACGTCGAAATCCAGCAGTAAGGAGGTGGCGCTCAGGTCAATAATCTGCGTCGTACAGGTCTGCTGTGAGTTGTCCGTATTGTTCACCACTAAACACCAAAGCAATCAGTTGATTAACGCATTAATCAATTAATGTACCAAAAACGTAATCACACTTGAAAATTACAGCTGCTCATAAATTTATAGGATTAATATATAATTTTTAAATTTTTAAATTTTTAAATTTTAAATTATTAAAGTACTGACTTTTCTAATTATTAATAAATTAATTTGACCCAATAATTTATGCATACATTAATTAACTAATAATATTAAATAATAAGTAAGAAATAAATAAAATAATTATAAATCATTAAATAAATCAGTAATTTATAAATAAAATAATTATTCATAAACAACTAATTAATTAGCCAAAATAATTTATTTACTTTTGGCTGTTGATTAATTAAGTCAGATGAAAGTAAATCAGCCGAATTAAAGTTTTCCAAGAACTGAGGTCAAATATTTTAGTTGACCTCTTATTGTAAACTGCCTTCTTCAGTACGTGCAGTCTGCATTTTATTCAATTTTATAATTTTTACAAGATTTAATTACTTTCGATTACGTCACCAGTTATTGATATAATCTATTATCGTGTGGCTGAACTATGGTAATGCGATTTATTAATTCGACTGTCAATTTCAGTTTATATGAAGTTTATGGCTGTACACTGAACGATTATTTGAACTACGAACCGGATTGCGTCTTGAACGTGATGGACAGTGGCTCTCCGACACCGTACTCATTCTCCGCTTGCACATGGGCCTGGTAGATCTCGCCCGGCACCAGGTCTTTCAGGTCCACATAGTCAGCCACGGAGTTGGCGTTCTTTTGCCGCTTAGGCTGATCGCGCTGCGGAACAAATGCCGATAAGAAATTAGCAGTAAAAAAGGTCACAAACCGAAACAGGCTGATGGTATGATAAATGGTAACAAAATAGATGAAAAAGATTAATAATAAAAAATTGAGAAATACTGAACAGATAATAACAAATAGTAACAATAGCTTATTAAAATATTTAATCTTCTAACATCTGAAATTTTTAAGTAAATAAGATGAATAAATAAGTATTATAAAAAGTAATTAAAAATGAGTGAAATTTAGAGATCATAACAAGGATTTATAAAAATATTTTATTATTGTTGTCTGAATTTTTTTATAATTTTTTAGCTATTTTGTTCAATATTTGTTTTTCTATTTTTTCATGAATTAAAGCAAAAGAAAGTCTAGGAGGTTAACAACTTAACATAACACATTACTAAATTTTAAAAACAGAAGCAATAAACAAAGCTAAATAGTTACTAAGAAAAAATAACAACGGTTTATTAAAATATTTTATTTATTATTGTCTAAGTTTTACAATATTTATGGTTATTCAGTGTCACATTCTTTATTACATTTTTCATAAGTTAACAAAAGAAGAAAGTCAGAAGGTCAATATCACACATTATTGCATATCAAAAACTTCAGAAACAAACAAAATTTGTAATAAAAGGTTGAAATAAGTAGGTTATTTTATTCTTTTATCCGACATCTGTGCATAAATAAATAAAGGAAGTAACGGAAAAATAAAGTAACAAAAAATATTTGAAACTAATTAAGAATATTTCGCGAGTAATTCAGCATAATTAAAACTTGATCAATGATAATACTGTACAGCAGTTAGTCGCCACA
>JAQGAU010001061.1:0-21739 GCA_034698045.1 Paramacrobiotus richtersi | reverse complement strand
GGCCAGCTGGGTCTCCTTGCTGAACTCCCCATTCTGATGACAAGGTTTCCGTCCCGCAGAACAAGTGGGATGCCTGCAAGTAAGACTTCTGGAAATACCTGAAGTACGCTGGAATGTGTGTCTTCACTGCTTCCATCATAACGTCACGTGCAACCATATTGAAAGCGTTTCGGAAGTCCAGTTTCGCCATCACACGGACCCCGTTGTGTGCGAACTGGATGTACTTCCGCGTGCTGTGCACAATCGCCTCGGCGCCTCCTTTGGTCCCAAAACCCAGCTGCATAGGCCTGAATAAAGATGCAGAAATTTCCTGGCATCTGCCCGCTGCTAATTTCGAACTTACGCGACGCAGTGTCTCGCCTACTACGATTGGTCGCTTCCCTCCATCGGGCTTATTCAAGGGAATAAGTGTACCTCCAAAAAAATACGGGCAAACACTATCCAAAATGTCTCCCCTAAGAACGACATCCATAAACTGCGTCAGTGTCGTGCAGAAGTCACTTTGCAAGTCATCTCTGAGTAGTGTGATGAGTGCGTATAGGCAGAGTAGGAATATTCGACGCGCATGTTACCGAATACACTACTCTGCGTGCCATTTCAGCGATCGCGTACTGTACATCCACGTCCACGTATTGTATGTATTATAAATTCATAATGTACATGCCTGCTCACTTAATGCATAAGGTCACTGGGTATACCGTTGTAACAGCTTTTTGGAAAAACAACCTCAACAGGAAAAATGGCCAGCAGCCTGGAAAAACTGTCGTTGAGAATATTACTTAAGAGTATTCGTCTTAGACGAGTGACCTGTGGTTGTCATATGTTGTACTAGCCATACTGCGTGTGTGCGGCTGGAGCTCGTAAACCAGGATTTAGTATTACTTTTGGTGGACATAGGACCAATATACATGTAGACAAGCACACACACGAATTTGTTTTAAAACGAATTTTAAAAATTTCAACATTTCAGAAAGTGTCCCACAACTGGTTTTGGTCCAAAACAGTCCTCAGATTTATGTACATTTATTAAGCAAATTTCAGACGAATCGGTTCAAAACGACAATTTAGGTACAAGTGCTGGCCTTTAAACTTTCTTAAGGATCATTGCAACAGCCGGCTGTTGCGCGCACGATTCGATTTTGCTTCATCATGCTTTCACGACACAGCTCGCATTATATCCACATTCGAATAATATTAAAAATAGATAATGTACAGCGATATATCGAACATGTATGTATTGCGATATCCCAATGTAGATATAGACTGAGATGTATTTTATACGTGCGGATCGGTGCTCTATGCAACACGAACACGGTAAATTACTACAAACTCGTCAAAAAATGTCGATTAAATGCAAAGACTTATTCGCATCATAGGCTGTCAAGGCCCGGGGGTTCAATCGTCGAGAAAACTCACACACGTTCGCTTCGCTTTCTGTGTGGTTGTTCTTGGCGGCGGTGGCAGGATGCATAAAGATAAAGCGTGAGTGACAGAAGCCATCTTTTCTGTGACAGAGCCACAAATCTTTAAAATCTATATCAGCACAGCTCCAAATTTTAAAGGGACGACCGTTTATTGCGCTTTCGTAGATGTTGAAAACACAAGCATTTATGCGCTCCCGAAACTAAGAACAAGTAACCTTTCGCGCGAAGCCAACGCACGATTTCCAAGTAAAACTACGAAAATACAGGCAAAACTGAGTGTTCTTATCGTTTCCGGACACCAAAACGTATGGATTTCGTGCAAAAGATATTACTTTAGAGTCGGTTTTAGCTGAAGTAAAGGGGCGAGTATTGGAAACTTTCGAGCACATCTTGCAATCTATACGAACACAAGTCCGTTAATACCAGCACATTTTGTGCTTTACCAGCACATGTTTTGTGGCCCTGTTTCTGTCAGATGTCTTGTAGGTGGAATGACAAGTCCAATGAAACATTAGTAGCGAACTGGAAATCTAGGAGTGATACCGATTTTTTCGCAGGAAAACACTGCTAGAAACTCTGACAGAACTAAGCGGAAAATTCATTCATTTTGTACACTAGCAACAGTCAAACGACAGAGTACTGCGAGTGATAATAGCATGTCATATGCTAGGCTTCAGCTGCGAGGAAAAAACTATTCCTCGTAACATGTGGTACTCGTTTGACTTCCAGCGCGTAAATGGAATTTCTCCGAAAACCATTTTATTTGTGACATATGCCTTTTCCCTGTTCTTATTACTTCATGGCCAGACCCCCGCCACCACAACCAAGATCACGACAACCCGCGCATACATCGGTGTCAACGCCAGCGTACCCTGTCCGCAAAAAGTCTACGGCTTCACCCAGAACGACCCTGCGACTAAACTAGTCGTTGGCAAGAACCGGGAATGGTACAATTGGGATTGTGCCTCCTACATCGCCCACACACAGCACCTGACCTTGGCGCAGTTCTGCCTGTATTACGGAGAGTTTGGTTATGGGAAAGATGTATATCCCAATGTACCAAGATGCTGTGATAGCTGGGAAAAGAACGGCTGCTTCCGCATGCCCCAGACTTGCCCGAAAGCGATTGGAAACGAAACCGCACCGCGTTGGGAATCCTGGAGAACCGTGGGATACTGGTACGGATGCTTGTACTACCCGAATACCTACCCAAGCGTCGATGTCTTTTGCAATTCGAAGAAAATCTTTGGATGGGATTTAATGAACTGCTGCACACACTGGAAGAGCATCAAATGTTATTAAGTTCCGTATGTAGACGGTTATTCAGTAACTATTCGATCTTTCTGTAGACTTTCTGTATGCTCTTACGATCGATTTGGGTTGAAGGTAAAGTCGTACGCCAGGGTGGAGAAAATGCTGTGCATAAAATGCTAACAAATTGTACACTTACACGCCGTGCTTTATAAATCCAGACAAAAAAGTAGCTTTTGTACGCCAAGACATCTCATTGCTGTTGCCGTGAATCAAAATAGGTTTTGTAATGGTTTGGTCGTAACAACAAGCGACCGCGATTCGTCCACGTCGCTTTATTACAAGTATGGATGCTACACAACCTTGATTATGTAAAGCTTGATATTGTGACAAAATATGGATTATGTAATCCCTGTAATATAGAACGTTGTGAACTTCTATCGCAGCAATGTCCTGCTGTAAATTAGCGCGGGAAACTATCCAACACTATTGACGCTAAATACTTTGAAATCGCATTAAGAGAATATACAGCGCGATACATTTTTAATTCCCCGCTGATGGCGAGTCGCTCTAACAATGTGAAAAGACTGGTACAGTTTCGTTCAGGGGACTTAGATTATCAGTTCTCATGGAAATCGAAAAAAATCTTTATATATGCTTAGGAGTACGACTTGTCGGTGTGCAGTGTGCTGTAAATTAATGTCTTCATAGCTTGTCATTTTATAGCTAAAAAAATGCCTCAATTATCAATGGCTTTAACGAAAAATATGAAAAAACGTGTTCCGGTAACAGAGGATACAGTACTGCGTCAGCATTTTGCAGAAGCATTCCGAGCATCGTCGTAAAGAAATTACCGTTCTCTTACACGGTAAGATATATCGAAAATGAGAGGAGAGTTGGAGAGTGAGATGCACGATTATGAGAAAATGATAGACGATGTTCTAAATTTAAGTAAAGTAAGTCTGCATGAACTGAAGTACTTACGGTGCGTTTGTGTGATAAAACGGTAGCAGATTAGAACTAACGAGGGTATTGTACCGGTACGTATTGTTGTATAAATGATCTAATGTTAGGGAATTCTGGAAGATACTCTTCATAAAGGTCGTGTGCAGTAAAATCTGTAATTATGCTGATTCGCGCAGTGCTCCATATTCGTGTACATTTAGTACATACAGTAGAATACCGGCCATACATGTTATTTTCTGCTGCCAGAATCATGCATCGTATTTTACCACAAAGCAAGCGCACGGTATCTCTACCTCTACATACAACCCTTGTTACCCTTCGTCCAAACCGTTTTACGCTTATCGCATTACGCGAAAGAAATACTTGAATTATTTTTGTTCAGCTTTGAGTCTACTGTACAGTATATTATGTAGTGCCAAGAGAGTATACGTGTGTACAAGACAATCGGTTTACAAAACGGATAAAGGTCGTCTTGGATTCTTATTCAGCTCTTTCTGTATTCGAAACGGACGAAGACCAGAAAAAGCTACCTGCAGCAGACAGACGCATGCTTAGGATGATGAAGAGAATTAAATCAAGTCATCTTTTTCCAACAGGCAGTCGAAATCTCATCAGTGGATTCCGTAACTGGAGCTGTTAAAGCTTCGAGTGTACTTGTAATCTGAGGCTATGTACTTGTAGGATCGGTGTTGTCGGTCGATTTTCCAAAACAGTGTAATTTTTTAAAGTTCTTAAATTGCATTGCGTACTTTATTTAGTTGTTGATCAAATTCGATTAACGTAATTCAAGCAACAGCTTCACAGCATTGCCTTTTTTTGCCACGGGACTGTAGATATGTTCTGTATTATTATTATGTTGGTGTGAGTATTATGCACGCTAGCAACGTTATCAAAACCTGCATACCGAGACCAAACTGAGCTTCAGAAACTTCAAGACTTCGGTTAATTGTCACCTCGTCGCTTTTAGCGTACGTTTTGCAGGAATCTTTCGTTCTGTGGTAATCCGAGCATTCCATTATACTCCCGACGCACAACGTAGCGTCACATTGCTTGACCTTTCATTGTTCATAAGAATGTTTCGTAGCTTGGATTTTGTGCGGGTCACCCTGGGCATCTTCTCTCTTTTCCTTTATAATAACTTCTTACGGAACAGGTACTGCGCCTCCCACAAACGAGTGCCCGCTCCCCATCTTACAAACAGTACCTCCGCCATCTGACTGGGGTGCCAATATGAATTGTTCCCATTATCCAGTCGATGCTCGCGAAGTGGATGTTGCGCTTAATGATGTTAGCGAAAAACCATATTATCGTTACACTTCTGTTGACGAATTCTGCAGCTACAACTTCAACAGTGGATTCGTAAAAAATTATTTCGTTAATATGAGCAACTGTTGCCAACGATGGAATGCCAGCGGCTGCTTAACTGCCACTACGAGATGTCCTCAAAGTCTTAAATGGACCAGCATGGCTATATATACAATGAACGAGATGCCTTATCTGCGAGCAATCCAAAGAACCGACAGAACTCGGCCAGTGCTGCTAAAGAGGCGCAGCTCATTTTGGAAAACTTGCTACTTCTTCCCCCTGCAGCCACTAAGTTATGACCTCGCCGATTCGTGTTCGTCGTGGGAAAGCAGAGCTACTGGCCTCGGACCTCATCAGGGTGTTTCTTTGTATAACTGCTGTCTGCTGTATCAGGGTCTTGGTTGTGGAGTGCCAATACCTCTGAAAGATATTGACAGTTTTTATTCCAAAAAATTCGAACAAAACTAAACCCAAAACAATTCCCTCCAAAGGTCGGGTTTGCTCTAAGCAAATTAATCTTGGTTTTAATGCGCACTAACAACTATTCACAGCAGCTAAAGAATCAGAAAATATATTACGTTAATTCTTGCGATTGGACCTAGCGACGCGACGTTGCCGCAGACTAAGGCCCGCAGTTTTGTCTGTAAAACGGAAAATTTGGTTATGGGAACGATGTGTATGATACAGTGCATCCCGATGTGCCAAAATGCTGTGACAACTGGGAGAAGAACGGCTGCTTCCGCATGCCCCAGACTTGTCCGAAAGCGATTGGAAATGAAACTGCACCACGTCGGGAATACTCGCGAACCGTAGGGTGCAGATATATATGCTTGTGCTACCCAAATACCTGCCCAAGCGTCGACGTCTTTTGCAACTCGAAGAAAAGCTTTGGATGTGATTTAACGAACTGCTGCACACACTGGAAAAGTATTAAATATTAGTAAGCCCTATAAAGCAAGCTGATATTTATTGGGTAACAATGTTGTGAACTTATGCGTTCATGGTCGATTTCGGCTGATGCTGGTGTTGTACGCTACAGTAGTGTGACCTGCATAAAATTCAAAGTCGATTTTATTTCTGACAATACTTGGTCTTCGTGTTTCATAATGGTGTACATCAAGACATCCCATTTGATTACAACCTTGGTCAACGTCGTTTCGCAATTGTCCGGTGAACAAAATAATTGCGACTGTGATTTTCCCATTTGCTGGTATGAGTGTTTTAACAATTTAACTAGTGACCTTTCATATAGGGTTTGACATCGATATCGTGGCAAGTTAGTCAATTTTTGCGATAGAATAATAATCCATGTTTCGCGACAATAAGCTGTAAAGTTCCGTAACGTACAGCAGTCGTAACAAAATCAACGCCATGTTAGAACAATACAGTGCAATTAGGATTATGTCTAGGATTATGACGTACACTAGCAACAACAACCGCGGCCTGCACGTTGTCGAGCCTTCCGCACCCATATCACTGGCTCAGTTAGTTATTACCTCCTCTGCTTTAATGTACATTCTGCGGTAATCTTTTCGTTCTGCGATACTCTGAGCCTTCCGTTATACTATCGACACGCAAAGTACCGCCACATCGCTTGAGCCCGGATCTTTCATACTTCACAAAAATGTTTTGCAGTTTGGTATATCCACGGCGCACCCTGGGCATCGTTACTCTTATCCTTTTATTACCTGTTTACGGAACTGATGCTGTACCTCCCACGAACGAATGCCCGCTTCCCATGCTACAAACATCGCCTCCGCCACCAGAATGGGGTGCCAACATGAACTGTTCCCATTATCCTGTCGATGCGCGCGAAGTGGATGTAGCGCTTAATGATATTAGCGCGAAACCGTTTTATCGTTACTCTTCTGTGGACGAATTCTGCACCTATAATTTCAACAGTGGATACGTAAAAAACTATTTCGTTAATATGGGCAGCTGTTGTCAACGATGGAATGCCAGCGGCTGCTTGACTGTCTCCACGAGATGTCCTCAAAGCCTTAAATGGAGTAGCTTGGCTATATATTCACTGAACGAGATGCCGTTTTTAAGGACCCTCCAGAGACTCGACAAACTTCGGCTCGTGCTGCTGAACAGGCGCAGCTCATTTTGGAAAACGTGCTACTTTTTCCCCATGCAGTCACCGGACTACAACATAGCGAGCTCTTGTTCGTGGGAAACCAAATATCTTGACTCCGGACCTCACCAAGGGTTTTCTTTATATGACTGCTGTTTGCTGTATCAGAGTCTTGGCTGTGGAGTAGCTATGCCTTTGAAAGGTACAAACAAAAACATCGAACCAACATAAATCCAAACCGATTCCCACAAGAAGTGGCCGAAACGCCCAAGGAAAAGAAAACCAAGTACATAATATCTTCTGATGGCAGAACTTTCTTACTGGAGAACGAGTTCTGGGTTGTTTTTCTTACTTCCGAGAAATATTCTGCTTCTGCAGCAGTATGTACCGTATTGCGGCGTCACGGAATGTTGTTAAACAGTCTGCATTAAATCGCGAGTGTCGTAACGAGGACAATCCGGCCTATGTAATCGGTGTTATTACTTTCTCGCATTTGTTTACGGAGTTCCGTCTTTGGTCCTCGGAACAACCAGACTTCAATAACAAACTTCACGAGCTCTCCACTCGAAACACAATTATACAGTGAATTCACTTAGCTTAAAAATATAGTGAATACACAGTGCGTTTATAGTTCTTTCATGTTTATAAGTGTTTATTGGTTCACCCAGATTTCATTGTAATATCTACATACAACAATCCATTCAGATAAAAAACTTATTCCAATCAGCACGACAGGGAACAGTGCTCGTTATCAACTGAGCGTTACCACGCAGTTATGCCGCTCCACAATCTTTGCTTCCAGCCGAAAACCGACGCATATCCTGAACGACTGATGTTACCAAACATTTTTGATGGGAGGGCATTCAACCAGTAACCGTCATATTTCGTGCTAACCGCCCGCAGGCGAGCAACCGTTCGCGAGTTGTTCCCTGCTTCATCCCACAAACGGACAACGTCTCTCGATAAAACTGCATGTTTTGTGTCAACCACATGATATGTACAAGTTTACTTGTGTTTATTGCTGTACCATAGTATTACATAGTTTACTTTACTTTAGTTTATTCGATTTTTTGCTTAACCTGCGAAATTCTATGAGCAGAAGTGTCTCGACTTGTACCAAAGTTGAAAAGCATTGTCAGTGTTTCGTTGTGTACCAGACGTAACGAGACAGCGAGTCAGCGATAATGCTTTCGGAAATCAACGCAACAAGGACATGAAGTTTATGCTGAAGACAGCCGCATTGAAGTCGCAACAGGGGCAACACCATTACCGCATGATATAAACGCTTCAGCCGTGCTAGATGCGAATTTCATATGCAGCTACCGTATATGTCCTACTGTTATAACGGTCTCCTTCGTTTCAGGTATCCAGGATCCGGTAGCGCATGTCTATGTATATAGCAAGGAAGTAAAAAAATACCTGGTTTTTGTTTTATCGACCGAAGCGGAGCGAAGGTCTTCTACACCCAGCTCCAGTTACGGAAGTCCGGGAACTGCATTGTATTCCTTTCGCCGACGATAACTCTTCGAAATGGTCCGAGTTGTTTAAGATTTAAGCAGCATGTTCTTCGTTACGAGTTCTGGATCCCCATTGTTTTCGAACCATACTTTGTAAAAAATAACCAATTATTAGGATTAAAATATGTATGTATGTACGTATCGCTAATGTATCGTGTATGTATCGCTAATCCCAAAATGTCCAAGTTAGCCAGAGACGGGTTCAATTGCTCTGAACCAAGCCAAGTGAGTGCGAGAGTAAAATTGTGTAACCCTTGTTTGCGGCTGTCTTCAGCATGGAATTTATGTTCATGTTGCGGTGCTTTCGAAAAGCATTATTATTGTTGTCCCGTTGAGTTGTGCACGCAACGAGACAGTGACAATCCTTTTCAGCTTTGGTACAGATTGAGCCACTTCTGCATGAGAACACTGCCTTGGTCGGAATGCAAATTAGGAACGGTTTCTAGGAAAGCAACCAGATTTCCAGGAATTCTAATAGGATGGTGACATTTCTGACCATTGAACAAAATCTTGTTTGTGTCATTCCTGAGCACGGAGACTTTTGTACAAGTCGTCAACCACACTTTTCTATCGTAAAGAAAACTCCGGACAAAACGTAGTTTTTGCAAGTAGAGTTCATTTGATAGAAAATTTCCTGCTTTACGAGCCAGTTCTGTGTTTTACTGCCGGTGCAGTGCTATGGACTTCTGAGTTGGCTGTCGGATTTTGTACCCCTAGTCTACACTTGGACACAATATACTGGGAAAGATAGCAGCCGAACCCTCGAACAGCAGGATGGATGGCGTAAGGCGTACTGTTTTCTCCAGCCTTTTTTCCACAACACATGGCTACTGGTATCCGTAAACTTTGGTCATGGTTTGGTAGTATAAAAAGGAAACACTGCCAAACATTTTCCTAAAGGTACTTGTAAGAATACGCAAAGGATGTCTTCGTCGAAGTGGTATCTGATTGGGATGCTTAAAAATAGTGAGATCACAGGTCTCTATAGTGTGGCCACTGGCCAGCGGTTACCATCGTCAGAAGATAAATTTCACATTGCCTTTAATTCTAGGTGATGCTGCTCCCACATCTCCTTGACCTCACATGGCTATTCAGGGGCTAAAATACTAGCATTTTAATACTACACACTCCCCCGGCCGCCCCTGGGGGTGACCCCAAGGGGCGGTGGGTAGGAAAAGGTCACTTCGGCTGACACCAAAATCTGAACAAATGCTTGATGAAATCATAATGCAGTTTAGGGAAAAGGTTGTACGTAGGTGCGCGGTTGTCTTGCTTTCGCCTAAAGTTAGAAGAACGTCACAACCGATGAACCCGGTTTATGCCCAGTGCTTCAATTTGCGCGAAGCGCGACGGTAACAAGCATTTTCGAGCTAGAGCGTCTATTTTTAAGCCAGATTCGTCCAAAAAAATCGCCGTAAGTGACTCGGAAATGGCAAGTTTTCATATAAAACTGCTGGTTTTCTTCAGAGGCAGAGCAAAAAAAGAGTTTAAAGACCTCTGAACTGATCTTGTTCCTCAAGCGACCTCAACGATTGTTATGTTGGAAATGCTGCAATTCGCGCGAAGGTGACGAGCACTTTCGAAACAGGAGGTCTATTTTTAGCCAAATTCGCACAGAAATCAGTCGAAGTGACGTCAGAAAACAACTTGCACTGGCAATTTTAAATGTTAGACTCTGCATTTTCTTACGTCAGCTTCAAAAAGACCCCTCTAAATATTTTTTAACGGATTTCGACGCTTTTAATGCTGCACACTGGCCAGGGTAATACTACAACTGCACTTTCAATATTACACAAAGTGTGTGATCCTACACACTGTTTTAGCCCTTGTGGCTATTCTCACAACGTTCCACTACGTGTGAGCTATTTTTCACTGCCGTTTTTCAAAAAGCTTTCTATCACCTCTGACTACTCTCATAACAACTGCACATCATTTTCTAGCTCTTCTCACCCCCTTTCTGCCATTACCTTTCGCTGCTACGCTTCAACGGATTTAACAAGCTCTAAATGACAGAATGTAGCCGTTTGTTAACTGTTTCAACACGGCACGTAGTGCTCCTTTTGCGTCTCACAATCAGCATTTGGTAAAGCCCCAAATAAACTTGACGGTTTACTTTTCATTACCATTGATCTTGTAGCCACGGTGATGTGGTTGACACTGTAACAGTAAGCGAAGAGCGAACAACAAATCAACTGAACTGTAATGGTTCGTTATAGTAGTCGTATTCCACGTAGTTCTTTACACAGTAGAAGTAAACACTTTCACTTTGTTGAAGTAACACCACGGAATGCATTTTATCGGTCATATCGGGGTATAGCGAATTTGATCGCAAAGTGGGGCATTGCTTGTTCAAGAGTGGTGCTGATACAGGTGCTCCTATGAAGCAGCCAGGTGTTGATGAGCCCTGTTGTACTGGGCAGACTTTACTTGTTAAGTGTGTGTTTCCTCAGTTGTAATGATAAACGTGGGATTTCCGCAGACGACTGCAATCACGCTCCGGAAAAACCTTTCTGTCCACCACCCGATCTAAGCGATCCTTTCCCATATGATGATGACGAGTTTGCTTCGGTGATTGCTAACAGTTATGACCCGTATGGTTTCGCAGTAAATACCGTGCCAGCCTCAGTGCAAGATCAATCGCTGAAAGTGCTCGCAAGCAAGGTTCCAGGCCAGTCGAGTACGGTATTTACCTATCTTCAAATTTATTTGCGACTGTTAGTTATTATCGCCTTAGGTTGATTCTAACGAATATACTGAAGTTTACAGTACAGCCCTTGATTGTTTAGACCCACGTCTGATCACCAATATGGGGAGCAATCTCTACTACGTTAACTGCTCAGTGGTATCGGATGACTTGATTGAAGGTGGCAATCAGTACGACGGAGATGCGATATGCAACTGCAATGCACTCGGTTTCTTTGTAAAATACCCAACATCTCTACATCCAGGTTGGTCTAGTAGTAAAAAAGGCTGCGTACGAAGCAGCATGTCTGCAAGCAAGCGGGGTACCGACGGGGCACCCAGAGACGGCCCGAGGCTCGAAGGAGAAAGAAGGGGGAGAGGCAGTCTGGCGCGGTTTTTCGAAACTTTGCTGACGCAGCTGGTGTGATTACTCGAAACTGAACAAGCGCTCATTCAAGGGGAGTTTCTATTCATTGTGATAAGTATCGGTAAAAACACAACATCCGCGCACCTGTAAACATTGCCCCAGCCTCCGTTATGATCTATAATAGCCAAAACATCAGTTAACTAAGTATGTTCAGAAATCCGTTTGTGCGCGCAACTTCCGGTTGTTGCGCAGTGGCGGTAAAAAGTTTAAACACATTTTCGTCTCAAATAACTCAGCGTTTCATCCAAACTTCTTGCAAGTTTCATGATAAATGCACATATATATGATGATCGTTCTGAACCAATCTCAGCCTAGAAGTATGTTTCTGACATTTTGAGTTACTGACGCTGAGTTATTCGAGACGAAAATGTGTATAAACTTTTTACCGCTATTGCGCAACAACCGCACGTTGCGCGCACAAACGGATTTCTGGACATTGTTAATTGTTGTTCTTGCTATCATAAATCATAACCGAGGCTACTGCAAGGTATACAGGTGCGCGAGTGTTGTGGTTTCACCAATACTTTCAGAAACTTGCCTTATTAAACATCGAAATTGTGTAACCATGTACCAGGATACTGCAGCCATACTTCTTGAAAGTTCGTTTGAGTGAATCGAAAACGTGGCGACCACCGATGTGATACCCGGCGTTTAAAATCTGACCATAACAGATTTTTTATTCGTCAGTATTGCTCATTATCATCAACAAATAGTTGACTCATAAATCTGGTTATCGGGATGTTAACAAAATTAATGTAATACATGTACCACAAGTCTGGTTTTTGATTGAGAGGTTCCAGTATAAAATTAACAATTACATACAGAACACCCCACAACTCATAGTACTCGACTTTCATAAGATCGTGACACGTCTCAGCGCGTAACGCTTCGGCGCGCGACGTTTCGGCGTTTTATCTTGGGCGCAGCAACGTTTCGGCGTTTGGATATTTCGGCGCGGTAACGTTTCGGCTCGGTTAGCTTGGTTCTGAAACGTTGCGCCGCCGAAAGATCCAGAGGGAGGACCGCAGAGTATCGCGGCAGTCTCGAAGCATGCACACAACCCAACATCAGCCCCACACACACATTTTGCGGACAAAAATGCAGAGAAGCGCGTAGACCTGTGAATGAAAGACATCAAGTTGCCCCACTGGCCCAAATGTAGTCCACAATTTTGTTTATTGAGATGGCAGGGCATGATTCCGTCTGAATCCTACTAATAATCCGAGAAAAGCAGATGAGAAGACACAAGAATTTTTAGTAACTGGCACAAATTTCAAAACAGCAACATTATGGGTCAAATTGATCAAATCCAACCTTTAAGAGCATGGATTTTCGTTTGCGTTTTATACTGGCAGTTGAATTATATTGCAAAATGTACCGTATTCAGTCATTTCAGTTAAAGCAGTAACTGAATTACAGTTGTCAATAGTTTGTTCTACGCGATTTACTCACAATTATTTACTTACGATTATACTTCCGACGTACACTAAAAGAAAGGAAAGCACCAAGTTTCGGTTTGCGCACGAACCGCTCTGATCAGTCTTCGTAGACAGAAAAGAACAGGTTTCTGTCAACATTGTTTGTTTAACGATGTTTTTTGACGAGAGCGGTATGCTTCCAAACGGCTGTATCGGTTGGTAGTAGCACTGTAGCGGTACACATATAGCACAGTTTACTCTTATTAAGGCGATTTTCTACCCATTGTTGTAACTGTAAATCAAGACAACCGCGCACTTGAAACCGTTGCACCAAGGTACGTTGTTATTTTTAATATCCTGAACACAGATATACAGTGTCCAGAAAAATTGGTTTGTGGGCGCAACGTCCGATTATTGCGCAATAGCGGTGAAAAGTCTATACACATTTCCTCCTCAAATAATTCAGCGTTTTATCCCAACTTCTTGAAGCTTTCCTCATGAATGCATATACTACAAGTGTTGGGTCGCGCTAGCGCGCAACCCATTCGTGTTTAAAATGTTTGAGTTTCTGAAATTTAGACTGGCGGTTTTTTTAATTAAATAACAGTGTTGATGTGGCGCTGTTGTACAGGCTGTAGAAGTGCACCGCTTACTGTTTTATGTTTTATTTAATTTGTTAAAAAGCTATGTTCATAAACATGGATCACTAATTCATTATAATTCTAGATCGTAGTTCAGGTTTATGTATAACCTTTAATCTGAATTTCCGTATGTAAAGCTTAGACCTGTCTGCTAAAAAACTGTAATTTGAGGAGCTTAGAAAATTTCGGCAATCACATTGATTACTCTATTAGCAACCAAACTGGTAATTCAACCCACTTGTATTCGAAATGTTACAGGTTCTGGAAATATGTAAACTACAGATTTTGATTCTTGAGCTATAAAACGAAAAGGGACTCGGGATTTGAAATTAAAAGTTTTGATGTGTCTCTGTTGTGGAAGTGCCCTGCCCTGCTTACTGTTTCAGGTTACAAATTCGCAATAATTTGTTAGAAAGGTATCAGAAATCAGAAGCATACGGTTTTTGTTACTTAGTTGTTTCGTCACATATATTGCAGAAGCAGCCAAAATCTGGAAAATCAGGAATCTTTTATTTTCGAAAGGTACTGATGACTGATGTTTAACTTGTTCCGTATATGCATTCCGGATGCGTATGCAGTAGTCGCTCCTTATAAAGTTATGTTCAAAACGTAGATCTCTAATTGACTATAATTCTAGAACGTAGTTCAGGTTTATAACCTTTAATCTGAATATCCGCCTTGGATCTCTCTGTCTGCTAAAAAACTGTAATTTGAAGAGCTAGTAAATTTCGGCAATCACGTTGATTACTGTATTAACAATAAAATTTGTAATTCAACCCATTTGTATTTGAAATATGAAATGTTCTGAAAATATATATACAATAGACTTTGATGCTTGAAATACTTCTATAGAACAAAAAGGGACATGTTTTACGTAAATCGTCCATAATACAGAACTTTATGGGTGAAACACGGCGTAGCACCCATTTTGCAAAATCAGTTCCCTTTGCCCGTGCATTACAGCTCTCTGGATGACACGCTGGATCATTTGCTGAAATGTGATGAGCATCGATTTAGAGGAATAATCTAATAACTCTTTACCTTTGTTATTACATGTTTCGCTTCACCCGTAAATCCCTGTGCTTACTAAAGTTTACAAAACCTTTCAGTGCAAAAATTGTAAATTTCGCTCCACCCATGAATCCAATAAATATTTTTATCGAAAAACGTTAGCTTTACACCCAAAAACACAAATGTGGCGCCACATAATATACGAGGCTGGTGCATGGCATAGAATATTTTCCCGTTTGTACCATATTCCTCCACATGGTCGGCGAGATTTGCGAAATGTTAAACTTCTCGAAATGTTTATCCGTATACGCTCATTTTACTTCAACTTTTTAAGATTTGTTCTTTCAGTTCGACCTTTTTTGCTGATCGCTTTTGCGAGAACACTATTTTCTGTTTGTTTAAACATCGTTGCTTAGCTTCTTTCTCTGCAGAAAGAGTACATTTCTCCACACTACACTACTACACTTTTTCAGAAAGTACAGTACTGTAGTACTATCGGATCTCAGGGCTAGCCATAGGCGGAAGCCCAAATGATGGTCATAAACCAAACGTTAACTCCTAACTTTGGTTACTTGAATAAGGATGGTTACGGAATCAATCGTTAACTACAACGGTCATAGAAAACTAAATTTTACACTACATTTTCTACACAAATTTAACTGTTGCAGTTATAACGTTCACCTCGTTATGTAAACATCTTGTCCATAATGCGGTTCACACAGTTTCCCGGTTCCGCTTATGTAAAAATATCTGTCGGTTTGGTAACGGTTCAAGGTTTTTTTGCCCATTGGCTTGGCTTGGCCGAATGTTAAACGAATTACTACGTATACGCCACCTGTAATCACTGTTTCTAGAAACTTCAAAACTCGATAAAAAATTTCAAATCTGGAGTTTTTGTAAAAACTTTCCGTACTGCACACCCTTGACTAAATGTCTTTGGACCTGAATTGATTATATCCTTATAAACGGAGAGATAAAAATGTAGTTTGAAACGGCGGAATCCGAGACGTAGAAATGTATGAATCTAGAGATATGTGACGAGCGTCCTGAAGCACTTTTAACCATGCTTTTTGAAATTTTAAAAGCAATTTAAAAAATGTTGAATTCATTTTAAAAATTAATGTCAAAAACATACCTCAGGTTACAGATTCAGGTGGTCGGCGGTCGTGATTTCACTAGTAGTTATAACAACGGGTGGAATTTTCCCTTAGCCCATTATTTTCAAAACAGTATGGTACAAAAATAACAAGGTCCACAAGGATTTACAAGGGCCTATTGTAAAAGGGAGGATTGATAAGTTTCCTTTCGCTGAGTTTTCTCCTACTACATTAATGTTTTTACCAATATTGCCGTATCGTACAGACGGTACAGTAACTACATAGTTAACCATTATGTTGCAGAAATGCAACCGAATGAAACCTTTTCCCTATATTATATATTGATTTTTACTGTGGCGCAATTAGTTTGTATGTTGTAGTTAACTTGTAATGGAATTAGTTTTTATTTTGAAATGCACACCAGCTGGATGCGCTAGAACAATCACCGTTCTTAATAATAATAGTAGTTTATTGTCCTGTGCAACGGGGCGAAGCCCCCTCGAGGCAACAGACAGCGGTAACAATGGCGAAAACAATCAAAAATCATACAGTCAACGAACCCGAAAACAAACATGCAACTAACACGAGAAAAAGATAACAACAAGAAAGTGAGATTTAAAAAGCTAGAAAACAGCTAAGAGATAGACAGTTCTTCTTAGCCCAGGAAATATCAGTCCAACAAACGTCGTCCAGAGCATCCCGGAAAGAGTGTAGTGATCGACAGGCCGTCACCGTCACCTTAACATGTACATATACATACAGTACAGAAGCACACTTTTGCCCGCTTTTCAAAAAACACACGGTACGATATGACATTACGGAGCCTCGTTCGACCGCGTTTGTAAACATCGTTTTTAACAAGTGAGTAAAGGTTTCTATTAAGATCAAATTACCAGCAAATCAAATAGGGTACGAGCAAAGACATAAAAATTGCATTGGATTCAGCAGACAACACCGCGAGAAAAATTCACATAACTGAAGAAACAAACTGGAAGAAAACTGAGAAAAAGCATCGTTTTCGTATTCGACTCGACTATGGAAGTAATATCCAAATGCAATCGGACTTAGTAAGCCCCACCACGGGGTTTGCCTGATTACGAAGTAAATACAATGCACATTACCATAAATCGCGTCATATAAATAGCCGTGGCATCTGTCCTTCCTTACGAACTGGGAATGGTTCCGGTACAAACAGTATCGGGAGATGCGAGCACTGATGACAGAAGCTTGGTTCCGTAATTTCTTGGCGATGTAATACGACACTGTCCAGTAAGAAAACAGGTAGTCAGTCCGCGCGTGAAGTTGCACTTTGCCGATCGAGCATTTTCCGTGAACAATAACCTGAGGCATTTGTTCTTAATCCTGACGGACACTGGCCGGCCAAATTTTGCCGGCTACGGTAATAGTAATACACGTAGCTATGTGCATGAGTATAATATCGACACTATGTGCAGTATCGACCAGACGTGAAGCCCCCGTTTGGTTGTCTGCTCTTGTGTTATAATAATAATAATAGTCATTTCGCCATTGTCAGAATTATACCTTATCGTATCACAATTCGCGTGCCTTACCAGCTTATATCTAAGTCTTGCAGATTCGGAACTAGAGAACTACCATTACGTGATGAAAACTCGATATGCACCAGACGATCTTGGTGGCACGGATTCCTCTACGGTGGCAACAGTATTCTATGTGTACCATGTGCGTGCCTATCTCTGCGATCTCGCACCTTGTTGCCACAATCCGAAACCAACCACTACTTCCACAACCACGGAAGCTACAACGCCGACCACTACTACGACAGAGAGTACAACGACACCAACAACGACAACTACGACCACAACGACCGAAAGTACCAGCACGAGACCAACAACAACACCGACCACCACGGCAGAAAGTACTACAACGACACCAACGACTACTACAACGGAAAGCACTACAACGGAAAGCACTACAACCACTGCAACAACGACCCCTATGACAACAACAGAAAGTACGACCACCACATCAACAACGACGACGACTACAACGCCTACTAGCACAGCGATCGAAACTACGACACCAACAACTGCACCGACTACTATGCCTTCTACAACAGAATGTACTACGACAACACCAACAACTACGCCGACTACTACGCCTTCTACAACAGAAAGTACTACCACGACACCAACAACTGCACCGACTACTACGCCTTCTACAACAGAAAGTACTACGACAACACCAACAACTACACCGACTACTATGCCTTCTACAACAGAAAGTACTACCACGACACCAACAACTACATCGACTACTACGCCTTCTACAACAGAAAGTACTACCACGAAACCAACAACTGCACCGACTACTACGCCTTCTACAACAGAAAATACTACCACGGCACCAACACCGACTACTACGCCTTCTACAACAGAAAGTACTACGATATCGACTCCTCCTACGACGACAGAAGCTACCACCACAACCCCAGCGACAACGGCGACGGTAGCGACTACAACACCTCCGCCGACGACAATCCCCACCACGAGGGAAAGTACAATTACCACAACGCCATCAACGACAGCCACTACGTCATCAACAACAACCGCAACAACTACTGCCACGGTAAGAGAACCGGAAAACACAGTACCGTTCAAAAACAGTGCGTTAAAAGAGGTTGTTGTTATCAGTACTCCGGTAAATATTAAATGACAAAAATATTCACATTTAGACAAGTGGAGCGGTACCCGGAGTAATTCCTGCAGCTGACGTTACCACGGAGAGTATTACACAGAATGTCACGGAAGCGGAAACTGAGGAGACCATGCCTGATGTAGGAGTAAGGAATGTCGAATTAGATCGGACCACCAAATCTACGAACACCTCGCTAAACGCTACCGTAGGTGAGGCGACTTGATACTATTTGCAAACTTTAACTGCCGAATAAATCTTCGCCTTTGAACCAAAAGAGTTCGTAATAACCTATGTAGACTTGTCGACCGGAGCAAAGCGGAGGTTCCCCATGTTCGAGAATAAGTAATGCAAGATGTCTGTTGACAACCGTTTTTGCGTACCGTGATAGCGCGGTCAGTTTTCATCCGATTTTCGTCAAATTTCAACAGAGCCTAGATAGCTGATTAGGTTTTGGTAGGCATATTTCGAACAATGAGCGAGATATGGGAAAAATCAGAGCACATTTGTGAGAACAAAAGATTCTTTTGTCTGTTTAACCTCGAACAACACGGCCTGCGCAAGGCGCTATTCCTGATTCCCTGCTGCATGCCAGTTGGACCATATAGCGAGACCGAAACCATCGCCGTTCTCTAGCGGCGGTGTCGTGGACTGCGTCTCTCTACCTTCTCGAGAGAGTAGCGTCACGAAGTACGCACGCCGCTAGAGCACGGCGATGCCGAAACAGACGTGCCTCTCTGAACCCCTTTCCGCTAGATAAACGTAACTTTTTATTGTTTGCCGGCTGTAAGTGTTTATTGCTGTACCATAGTATAACATGCGTACAAACACTATTCGTTGGAAGAACAAAATCATTTGAGCAGGCAGGAAAATCTCATCTAGACCAAGTGAATCGGGTACCGTACTGTAACACAAAGAGCATTTCCTTTCTGCATTATGTAACATCGACAACTTCTGCTGTAAAAACTCTTTCGAATGCGGTTCTTCTGTGACGGCGATGTGATCTCTTCCGAGTTTTTCGACTATTCTTTTCGTGCCTTGTCTCCAGGTACCATAGATCTCAAAAACTGCCGGCGTGAAGAGGTGCCGATTTTCCAGGAAAGCGTATTTCACGTACTTCCTCTGTTCTGCGAGTTTTGCTGCTGCCCCGTTTTCTGGAAAGATCGGTCCTCTTACAAACTGCATAAGGTGTCCACGCAGGTTACATCGATCGAAGCAGCTGTACATCTCTCAAGAGTCGAAGCAGTTGATAATCTAACAATTCCGCTAGGTGAAAGGGGCCATCTGATTCAGTCTCGCAGTGCACCTGCTGCATCGAAGTCACTCGCTAGTAATTAAGAGAACAATACTTATGCATTGTTTCTCTAATATAATAGAGTAAACAATGCAGTTGTACTCTTACTTACCGAGTGGCTTCGGCTGCACATAACAGGCCGCCGTGTTCACCTGAAATGGCATGTTCACCTTAAATGCCTCCGTTCGCTTCGGTCTTCATCGCAAGCGCAGCGGAATGCGATTACCTAGTTAATTAGTGCCTTATAAGGAACAAAAACTATCACATGCATTAAAGGTCACACAGCGCACCGCGAAATACAATAATATTGTATAAGATTGTAAGATATTATCTTAATTCTGGGTGTTCCAAAATTTCGGCGAACAGTTGGAGTTCGGATGCATAGCTTTCTGCATCACACACTAAAGTAGCTCTTTACATGTACGTGTGCGACATGTGCACGAATTACTTACAATTAGCAGAACGTCAAAATTAGATTAAGACATCTGAGCTTAGCACTAGCTTTCCAGTTAGCAGGAGTAATAATGTCAAGCACAGTTTGTGGGTGCCACCAGCGGTATAGCACGTGGTTCCGCAGCATGATATCATACAGCACAAAGTCCGCTCTATATTATTATGTTTGTTTACAAACAACATAGTAAGCTTTATTTGAAGTTTTCGCTAAGTATTCTTAAACTTTTAGATTCTTATAATTATTATTGAGATTTGTGTATTGGTTTATTGCAGCCGTAATAACAGCATCGGAAGGGTTTTCCAAATGGGCCATTATTGGAATAGCGGCCGGTGCTGGGGTAAGCACACGAGCGGTAGCGCATCCCTTTTTCCAGTAGTCTACGAAAACGCTTTTACTTTCCTTAACATTAAGCTAAAAACTCTGACCATTGTGTACCAATGGTGTGTACTGGGTTAATAGGTTCTGGTCTTAATAGCAGTCGGAGCGCTATACCGCTGTGTGAAGCACCGTGCGCCGGACGAATCAGACGTCTCGTCCTCCGTCTCATTCAGCCGCGCCAGCCAGCCGCCCAGTGTTGAGCTGCCCATCCGCCGCAGGGAAACATACTATGCTAAGGTCACTGTGCGCCGCTTAAAGCACGCGCCTCTGTGATTCGCCGATCGTTACAGTGAGTGTGCGCGCAACTGTTAATCTCCATATTGGACAGCTTAGACCCTTTAATGCTGTCTGCCTTGCAGGTTACTGGATGAATTGGGAGTATACGATCATTCTGACTGCCGTCGGATCGACTGTGTTCATTGTCGGAATGACCTGGATCACCGTAACCCGATGTTTCACTGGAAGGGAGTGACGGTTGCCAAAGATTGCGACTGTGGAATTCCTGTTGTCCGAGTGCCATCGTTGTCAAGAACTTTACTGAACAGCTAAGGAACTTCGAATGAAACGAAGTGTTCTGCTGTACGTGTATGTCAAATGTTTTGCCGTATGTGACTTTGTGCTGTTCATGTTTTCGCTGGAATGTTCCTGAAGTTTCTTTATCTGCAACTTCTAACGCTTACTTTATTGTTCGCTTTTCTTCTTTGTACCTTCCCTTTTTTCTCTTCACTAGAAGAATGTTTTGTTCATATACATATTTTGTTGTAACTATCATTTCGCTGTATGCAGTGCATATGCAACAAACGCTCCTAAATCAACACAACAACTTCATTTCTCTTAATCTCTCTGTTACAAACTTACAATAAAATACAAACCAAACTCATAAAGCAATCAAAAACCGATAAAACCAATCTCTTTACAAAACCCTCACGCACGAGCATTAAAATCCACCCAGAAATCCCATCCCCAACACAAGTCTGAATAAAAGGGTTAAAAAAAGCACGAAATGCACGGGTACCATCAAGCCGCACTATGAAATAACACAGTTCCTGGTTTTACTCTCCCCTTCCGTCGCTGCCGAGTGTCCACGCCGCAAGGGTACCGACCGGGCACTGCCGTGGCCTTCG
>JAQGAU010001060.1:0-21753 GCA_034698045.1 Paramacrobiotus richtersi | reverse complement strand
GCGGATGTGGTGTATCATTCCCTGGGGAAGTATATCAATGGGCATACGGATAGTATGGGCGGGTGTGCGGTGCTGAACGACGGCGAGGTAATCATTCCGGTAGTTTAACAAAAGTGTTAGAAATCTGTAACATCCTGTTGATATTAAGCTTAACTTCTAAATTAACTTATTTATTTTATTAAATAAAAATATTTGAGAAAATAATGGAGACTGTTTTAGTAAAATTTGTTAATGAAACAATCTTAACAATTTAAATGAATAATTTAATGAATTTATTGAAATTTACTGGCATTTATTTATTAAAATTAGTAAAACTGTTTTATTAAATTTTATTAAAAAGTAATAAAACAGTCCTAACAGTTTTAATAAATAATTGAATTAAATTATTGATTTAGTTCATTAACATTTACTGGAAATTTTTTATTAAAATTATTACGATTGTTTTATTAGAATTCGTTAAAAAAATAACAAAACAGTCTTCACTTTTAATAAATAATTTAATTAAATTATTGATTTCGTTGATTAAAATTTACCGAAAAGTTTTTATTGAAATCTTTCGGACAGATTTATTACAGTTTATTAGAAAATAATTCGTAATCTGATTAGTTTTGAAAATCTCTGAAATTATTACTAACTGGACACCGGAATACATGATTTCTGGATCTTCTCAGATTAGTGATTGCAATGTGAATTCTTGCATTGGCATGTTGTAGTTATACGAGCGCCTGAAGTTCCTGCAGACGGAGATGGGCGCCGTACTGTCCCCGTTCGACGCGTACATGGTGCACCGCGGACTGAAGACCCTGCATCTGCGCATGCGCGAGCACATGAAGAACGGACTGGCCGTGGCGCATCTCCTGGAGCTGCACCCGTGCGTCGAGAAGGTCATCCACCCGGGACTGCCGTCGCACCCCCAGTATGAACTGATGAAGAAGCAGTGTAATGGGTACAGTGGAATGTTGGCGTTTTACATCAAGGGCGGGAAACAGGAAGCGCTGGCGTTTACACGCAATCTCAGTGTAAGTCGAGTATTTCGAATGGAATTGTGTACCCTATGTGTTCAAGTGATTAGGGTGCAAAACTAATGCTTTATTTCGTTAGTCTCTGGTTTTTTGTTGCTCGTTTGGTTAGAATCTTGACTGAAAACAAGACTTTCTTCACGTGTTAGAAATTATGATGCTGTTCTGTTTATACGTGTTTTGCCTTCAGTTTGTTCATAAAATGCTATTATGTACATGGTAGCATTAAATTTTGATTATTTATTTGCTTCGAGGTAACTCGTATCGTGATCACATCAAGTAACACGAGTAGCTTGTTAGAACGATTCAGAGTGTTGATCATAATTTATTTAATAATTTTACAGCATTTATTAGCTTATTCATTGATTCTTTACTAATTGATATACTTTATTAACGTACTACCTTTATCAGTGTTGTGAGCAATTGATCAACTAAAATCAAGCTATTCATGATTAATTCTTTGACAAATTTTTGTATAAATTCTGATTATTCCAGGTATTTCTCGTGGCGGAGAGTCTGGGCGGTGTGGAGAGTCTAGTCAGTCACCCATCCACCATGACCATGCGCACCACCCCCGAAGCGGACCGGCTGGCCATGGGCATCACCGATAACTTTATCCGCGTGTCCGTCGGACTGGAGTACGCCGATGATCTGCTGAAGGATCTGGATAACGCTCTGCGCGCCGCCGTGTGGCGTTCCGGCAACAAAGAGGACCGCCATTAGAAATTTAATATATTTGCTGATTCATCGCCGGGGCTTTCGTGTTTTACTTGGTTTTACAGCGTAGGTTTATGCACAATTTGTACTCTCAATGTGATTTGGGAGTCTCTGTTTTATTTTTATGATTTTATTTCTGCGGATGACTGTAAGTGCAGAAGTGGTTTTATTCATCTTCGGCTTTGATTCCAGTTGTATTGGAATTTGATGTGGTATTGCTTATGCTCAATTCGCGCATGTTGGAGAGTATTATCGCTTTCTTGGTATATTTCATGTTCTGAAGAATTAGCGTTATGTTGTGGATACTGCATTAATTGTAAGGAGTAAAAAAAACTTGCTGAATGATCGCAACGGGATTTCTCGCGTGAGTCACGCTCTTCTGTCCAGTTACGCTTTAGTGGGGATGACTCAGCACTAGGCACCGACACCACTCACGGTTCACCAGACAGCCGAGTAGCCGCTTATCCATCGCCATTCACGCAGTTTGCATTCCACTCTCAGTTCCATATGCAGACTTCCTTCTATATTTTGTTTGGATCAATCTTTCCCACCGCAATTAAAAAGTTATTTTATCATCACTTATTTGTATGTTGTCTCAATACTTGTGATTCTCATTTACGCGTGACATCGACATCCTAGTGGAATAGCGCATCCCGGGACCTGGGCGATCTGGTTATTAATGTATTGTGTACTGGAGACACCATGTACAAGAAACGCTTCACCGTCACCATTTCAACCGTGGACCGTCAGCCAGAGGACGTGCGGATTCTCTTGAACGATCTGCTTCGGCCCGTCGGTGTGCTGGTACTGGATGTCCGCGAGGAGCTGCTTCCCTTATCTGCAATCACGCGGTTTGTTCCGACGACAAGAAACACCACATATCCTTCGAACAGTGAGGATCTCGCTGCGGAGAATTCTGCTCAGCTGGAAGCTGACGATGTGGGTATGGAAGATGCCTTGATCCTGCAAGGTTCTCTCCCGCTAGGAACGGAGTTTCGTACGAACAGTCAACATGCGACAGCTTCTACTTCTGCTCACTGTGGTGAGAGTTCTACGGTGGCCGCTAGCGACGTTCGAATTCCATTGGCTCCCTTGCCTCCGCGTGATGAATTCCACAAATATCTTGAGGCGTTGATGAATGCGAACGCCACAGTCGAAGAACTGGAGCAGTTGGATCGGGAATTTGCTTCCTTTTTCGCACATGACGAACCGAAGGAAAGAGTGAATGTGCGTGCTGCTGTGGAGAGCGATGAAGGTTAGTAGAGAAAATTAAACGTAACATTTGTTTCGAATCCTCCTTCTTCGAATACTATACTCTCTGGAGTATAGTAGTGAAACCGATTCACTGCTGTACAGTAGTAATAATAAATTTCCAGGCAGCAGACTTGCTAACGAAATGGATTTTGTTAAAAGTGTTCCTCTGTAGATCTGAGCAGTGGAGAGGATGAAGATTTCGACGTGTCCATCGTAACGAATGCGGTAAAGATTCTTTCTGGAAATTACTGGTTCACAGTGCAGAAGCTGATGTTTTTCTAGGTTGAAGAAGTGATGGATGGTATGGTGGATGCGCAGGAAACAGTAGCGATTGAAGATAGGAGATCCGATGTCCCAAAGACTCGTCAGCCAACGAAAAGGAACAGGAATAAGTTGTTCGTAAGTGGGCACCGCTGTTTGCCAGTGTTTGGAACGGATATTATTGGTATGCTGCTTTTCGCAGGGCATTGATCTCGCGGATATTCTGGCCCAGGCCGGTGACATCGATCTGGTAAGCAGACGTTACACATTCACAAGATGTACACTGGATTTGTGTGCCGTTTTGCAGGATTACCCAGATTCCGATGACAGCCTCGAGGAAGTGAATGTGGAGCGAAACGCACAGGAAATTGTTGAGGATGTTCTGTCAGGTAAAGCCTGCTACAGTTTGTGCTGTCCATGTTTATGCTGGAACGATTTGCCCTGCAGATGAGGACGATGATTCAGCGGATATGGAAATCGATTCAGGTAAATTATGCTACCTGTTTTCAGCACTGGTTTCGTATTTTGTTTTTTTTAGGCGTGAATGAGTTCGTAGATGGCGTCCTTAGGGGATTGAACGAAGCGGATGAAGAGCGACGCGCCGGGCTGAAAGCGCGGCGGAAAAAAACCAAAGGTGCTGCTGGCAACGAAACGTCGTCCTCGGGTCCGGCCTCGGGACATCAGGATGACGAGCCCACTTCTGACCGAAGCGTGCCAGAGGAATCTGGACCGCAAAGCACTACCACCCATTCGCACACGGAGCTGCCAGAGAAGGTGTACGATGTCTCGGATGCTGAATTGCTGGCGGATATCGCTGAGCTTCTCGGGGAAGATCCAGCCGTGGAAGGGAACAACGATAAATGTGCCGAAGATTCATGGGGACGCAGCATTTCAAATTGTCCCCGAAGTTCCGGAGAGAGAACGGTGAAGATACCATCCAAACGCAGACGGGAGGATGACGAGTCCAGAGGCGTGATTGGTGCACCAAAATCTCCAGCAGATTCCGAAAATCTTCAACAGCACCGAAAATCTCGGTGCCAGAGCGCGCGTCAAGCGCTGGAATCTGATTCAGAGTATGAGACATCAGAGCGCGATGCTGCGGAAGCGGATGTCGAGTCGGGAGCAGGGGATGATGATATGGATGATGAGGACTATGGTGTGGATGAGGAGGAGGAGGATGTTGATATGGATCACGATGTGGATGAGGATGATGTGGTGGAGAGCTCGGATGATTCCGTCGCGGAGATTCCCGATTTTAGTCCGAAACCGATTGTGGACAAGAGACACTTAATTATGGACAAGAAACTCAGACCGATTGTGGACAAGAAACACTTAGTTGTGGACAAGAAACTCAGACCGGTAAAGAGTTGTGAGATCACAGAAGATCTGTGTTGGTATACTTGAGTCGAATGGTTTAGGTGCGCGTGACGGGGATTCAGAAAGATAATGAGTTGCAAAGGGAAAGCAAACAGGCGTTGTTGCGCGAAATGCAACGTCAAGATCGTCTGGAAGAATTACTCGTGGTACGACAGCTAACCGTATGGTTTTACATTTCGGTTTAAAATAACTTACATACTTCTATAGGTTTTTGTATCATTAACTTACTTGCCTTTCTTATTTGAATTTGTCTTCGTTTTCAGCTCCTTACTTGATTTAATTATGTACATATCTGATACTTGTTCATATCGATTGGACTTGGGATGATACTGACTGCTTTACAGTATGACGGTGGTATTTTGGATCAGTTCGAGGAGGATGGAACGGAATTCAAGGTGGAGGTGCATCCTGAACTGTGGAACAAGTTGGAGGAGCATCAGAAGGGCGGCGTCAAGTTCATGTACCGCAATGTCGTCGAATCCTACGAGTACTCGCGCACGCATCCGTTTGGTGGATGCATTTTGGCGCATTCCATGGGCTTGGGAAAAACCGTCCAGGTTGGTATACGTTGTGTTTAATTCTAGAATACTAGTAGGATTTTGGAATTTAGTAGTGGACCGTTGCAAGCAATGCAGATCGAGCTGGAAGGCAGGAATATTCTTACATGTTTGTGCACTCCGGCTAGGTGATATGTCTTTTGCAAGCGATCTTGTCCAACGAAGCGCTGAATCTGGATTCGTTCCTGGTGCTGTGTCCGGCGTCGACAGTGGGCAACTGGGAGAACGAGGTTAATCAGTGGATGAAGGGTATCCCTAAAGGCCTGACCATCAAGGTAAGCATATAATATTATGTACAGTATATGGCTCCAGCCATGGTGGATTGCAGTGCTGACTGGTTTTTCCATTGCTGTACAGCCCTACACGCTTACGGGTCGGAAGAGCGTCGCCGATCGACTGCGAGTGATGGAGCGCTGGAAACGGGATGGGGGCGTGCTGATCATGTCGTATGCCATGTTTACCACCTTGTGCAAGGCAGACGAGTTTCCTCGCTATCTCCTGGATCCAGGTAATCAGGAAAACCTAGTGGATGATATGCCTTCATTAGAGATGTATTTTACATAACCACAATTGGTGCCACTGACTTACTTGACAACTTGTTGGATATGAAATTAGTCTCTGATGTAATGATTAAGGGTATATTAGGGCCGGACATCGTGGTTTGCGACGAGGCACACGAGCTAAAAAACTATAAATCGGCCCGCACCATTGCGGTCTCGCAGATTTCCACTGGCGCCCGCATCGCCCTCACCGGCACGCCAATGCAGAACAACCTGGAGGAATGTAAGTACAATTATTGATATATATTTTATATAGTGCTTAGGTAGATTTTTTATTCTCCGCCCAATTTCCTACCATGGATGGTAGGAACAGTGCGCAGAACAAAATTTATCTTGAATACGTAACCAGTGAGAATCGGTTTGTATTTGCATATTTGTATTATTACATGGTATGCTGTACTGACTACATGTATGTTTGGAGATTTCACCATGGTAAACTTCGTCAAGCCGTTTCTGTTGGGTACACGCCGGGAATTTGTTAACCGCTTCTCAACGCCCATCAAGGACGGCTCCCGGCCGGACGCCGGCGCAGTGGAGAGGATAACAATGCAGAAACGCAGTGATGTACTGCGCGAGTACCTGTCGGCCTGTCTGCAACTAAAGGGCGCGGAAATCCTGCTGGAACGCCTGCCACCCAAGACGGAACACGTTCTTTGGCTGCGCCTGACACCGCTGCAGAAAGCGTTGTACGTAGCCTTTACGAAGCAGTTCCAGCTGGAAGGCGGCAACACGAACGACCGCCTCTCCTGCACTAGGAGTGCACAGCTCATCTGCTTCCATCCGCGCTGTGTACAGAAGGACCAGGACAATGAACGCAGCAAGGTATGTTTGCTTTTGTCCAGGGATTCTCAGTGAATTATCCTTGAAATTATTGTTGTTTTAGTAATTTCATTTTTAATTTTGCTTAATTGGCTGAATTTCGAATTTATTTTTGTTATTACATTTCATTTAATTTGACTGATAGGAACTTGATTGTAGGCTCACAAGAACTATATGAAGAAAAAGCCCAAGGAGCAGCAAAGCGAGGATGAAGAAGGGTACGATATGTGATACATTTTGGACATACGTTGCTCGGTCGTTTATATCACCCGTACGCGCAGTGATCATACATCGGATGTGGAAGGGATAGATGGCTCGGAACCGTTCACAGCGTACTTTGGGGGTCTTCTCCCTGCAGGTGAACGGCTGGATGTGTCACTGGGTGCCAAAACGGCCATTCTGCACGAAATCATCGTGCAGTGCGTGACCAACGACGAAAAGCTGTAAGCTACGTAATCGGAGAACAACAGCAACAATATCTCTTCCACGGTGTTGGTTTCTTGTGTTAGGTTGATATTCTCAGAGCGCAGAGTGGTGCTGTCGGTCGTGGAGGAGTTACTGTTGGCTATTGGGCAGGAGAAGCTGCGCAGTAGTAGTGGTGTGGCCATTGAAATGCGGCGCGGCATGAACTACCTGGCCCTGGACGGCAGTGTCCCGCAGGCTAGGCGACCGGTACTCATCGATAAGTTCAACAAAGCCCGCAGGTGGGCGTGGCGCTGCGTGGCATTTGTTACTAAACTATTCTTAGAAATTATGTATTGTCAGTAGTTGACTATTGTATTCCTTGTTCGAACTGCGTGTACGTTACTACATATCTAACGTTACAGTGACTTACAATTATCTACATATCAGTGACTTTTCTCCACTAAAAATTGCATTTACCGTGTTGCTTTGCCGAAGCCGCTCGGTAGTAATTAAGAGAACAACTGCATTGTTTACTCTATAACACTCACCACTCTTTCTTCGGTTGAGGTTTCTTGTGATTAATCTAAGATTGTTATTACTGAACATCCGTCTGACATCTCAGGCGCTGGTAACATAGTATATTTTTGTGCTGGGGAAGCGGCTGTTAATGGTAGTTTTATTTTGATCACAGCTGCTATGTGTTCCTCTTGTCCACCAAGGCGGCCGGTCAAGGTATCAATCTGACCGGCGCCAGTCGCGTGGTACTGCTGGAGCCCATGTGGAACCCCACTGTCGACCTACAGGCCTCATTCCGCACGTACCGCTACGGCCAGACCAAGCCGGTGCATGTCTATCGCCTGGTCACTGCGGTATGTATGGTGCAGTGCCACTCCTGTCCGACTGCTTACACCGCGAAAACCTGGTTTTCACAACCATTTTGTATTTCGTTTTGACGGTTTTCAATTTTTTTTCTCTATTTTTTTATGTATAGATATTTTTATATATTTTTTCGCTTTTTGTGTGATATATTTTATAAATGACCTATTTCTGGTAGTTTTCTATAATATAGTAACTTTTTGATTGGGGTGTTGTCAGATTGTAAAAGTACCGTAGAAGGCAGGTGCCGAAACTTAGACACGTTGAGTTTACTGTTCCAAGTACCAACAACTAGACATCCAGTGCCCGGCCGGTATGCAACTTACTACCTATGCCTAAGCCGGTTTATTCGGCACAGATATTGAGAATAGCACTAGGTTTCTTGTTGTCGGAACAGTAAACTCGTATTGTCTAGTTGTCGGCCTTGTATCGTTGCTGATGTACGGTGTCCGTAATTTGCTGTAAAGTATAAACTTGCAGGGCACCTATGAGGAGAACATCTTCCAACGGCAGGTGGACAAACAGGCCATGTCCAACCGCGTGCTGAAGGACAAACACGCCCGTGGCTCGGTGCAGGAACGCGGTGGCTTTTTCCGTTACACCGAGCACCCATTTGAGGCGCCCTTCGTTCCGGTACAGCCGCCGTCCGACCGCATTATCCGCGGTATCCTCGATAAGTTCCCGCAGGCCATCGTCAAGACGGAGAACTTTGACTCCTTACTGGAACCTGTCCGCAGAACCCGCGACTCCTGAACGCGTTTAGCTCTGCGCATTAACCCCGTAAAGTGTTCCGCTTTCTATCCAACGGGCGGAGTGCAATGTGATCCTATTGTTTAGAATCAAAGAAAAGCGCTTTTTTATGTTGCCTTGGGAATGATGATGCTTGGATTGTTTTCTTTACGGTCGTCTTACGACCGATCTCGTGTCCTCCGCATTAGCACATTTAGTTTTTCAAGAGACAGAATCTGCGCTACCATAGTCTACGTGTGTGGATACGCTTAAGGTATATTGGGAAATGAATATATATTGGAAAATGAATCGCAGATGACAGCAAGAGTTAACAATACTTACTGGTATTCAGCATCTGAAGCGTTGTACACGTCTCTCCACGACAAACTGATCTTAATTTTTATATTGGTCAGTTCTGCGCGCGAGATATCTCTCGCACGTAGTATGCCGGCTACGTACGAGGACGCTGCGCGTTACCCTTGACCAACAACTTGAGTTTCTCCCCCGTTTGCACTACAGATCGCTGACGACCAGAGCGGCTGAAACACGTAGCTGCTGCACTGGCTATAAAACAAAAGCGCCCCAGCCACGAGGCCTACAAACTGACCGACGAGAAGAATTCAGTCGGCATCGCAACATTTTTTATAAAATGAATGGCATTTTGTATTAACAGGTATTTGATTAGAAACATCTTCCGGAGGAACATCGTCAGGTTGAATTTGTGTTATCATGCCGCTGTGCCATACACACAGCTATGTCCATCTGCCATTTTTTTACGAAACAGTCTTCTAACACACACATTACGCATTCTGAAACTCTGGGAATTTGCGCGCAGCCATATTATATTCTATCGATATGCCCACCTTGTTGGGAATTATACGGATTATTGATTGTGACGATTTCTTATGATGCAGATGACGAAACAATACAGTTGCTATGCTATCGATGGAGTCTGCTCCCCAAAAGTTTCGTAGTCCTACTCAGAAACTGCGAACCGTCAGGTTTAACTGTGTCACAGTCTGTGTGATAGGCTCGTTAATATTTTGTGTACTGCAAACTGTAAAGATCTGTTTGTTTTGATTGTTCTAAATGTTCTTTAGGACTGGTTATCGGTGCTGACCAGCAAACCGCCCAAAATATTGAACGCACATACATAAACGATAAACGATACAAAGGCGGTACAATAAGCCCGGCACTGTACGTTTGGTACATATCCTGTTTCCGTAGGAAATTTTCGTTTCTGATTTAGGAAACAAGTATGCACATAATGCACGGGCATCAGTTACTGTAACACATTTATTAACTTCTATTTAAATCTTGTTAAAATTTTGGTACTTGTCTCTCGCTAATCTGCTGAATAAGTGTAACAATTAATTGTACGGGATGCAAGGATACTCGTACTGGACACAGACATATTCCGCAACCGAACGGCTGAAAAGCTGTATAATTTATGAGAACAACTATGTAGGGCAGATCACTGGCGATTATTAGTTGCGGTCTTATTGATTTCCTACTTTGTTTTCATATATATATTGCACAATTATGCCCTACCTTTAGCCGCAAAAAAAGTACGTTTTTGCTGCATTGACCTTTTCAGATGCTCGAATTAAGGTGCGTGCTAAAGCATTCCAAATATTCATAGTATAGATTAATCGATCCACCTGCATTTTCAACTCTCCTCCCGCAATCCTTGCTAAATCGGCGTAAACGGCATCTATGCTCAGCTTAACCCGGTAAATCCGCACCATTGTAACTTATCATTTCAGAAGGTGCGCATTTGCCACTAATAAGTCAGTCTAATAGCCTTCATATTATAATAATTATTAGCACATCATTTACTTTCAAATGGATTCATTCAAAATCTGTTTGTTGTGTTTATGCGCTACTGCAAAGTGAATAATGTTACAGTGTATCTCCAGCGAACAGGCAAGTAAACGGTACTTCCTGTTCGCTGCATATATTTACTGTGCTCACATCAAATTTCCTGTATTATTATTCGTAATCGGCGCGGGGTTTGTACTTGTTTCTTTGTCACCCAAACTCCCAGGCCGATCGATGTCAGGGTCGTCCGAGGATTTGTGATAATTCTACGTCGAGGTAAATCTAGCTCATGATCATCTCGCATGCAGCGGAAAACTTGGGCCTATAATTACGACTGATGAGGTACATACAGATATAACTACAGCCAAAACTTGGACCAGTAATCTAACGAGATCTCTAACAGACACAGTACGGAGGGCGGGGAAGGGGGCCCGAGATTTTTGCCCAAAGTTCATTATGAGCGCGATTCGACTAGACAGTGATCTATATTATAGCACACGCTTTCCAAAGCTTGTTCTTTATTTCAGATCTCGCAGGATGATTCTGTGTCCGAAACACCACTTGACACTTGGTTTTTGATGACGGCCGGCCCCGCGTCCATGAAACTCCATCACTGGTCGCAGGAACACTGCGGACGAAGTTAGAACCAAAAGACTCTTCGTCTCCATGTTCCAGTTTTATCCGCGGTGTTCCTGCTCTTTCCTTTACATAATTGCCTCATTGCCTGTATTCTTGGTCACACTTCGAGGAAGTGCGAAAATGACAAAGTGACTTCGTTTTTCTGCATCTAATGGATACAATCGTTCAAGCGTTCACATGACTCCATATTATATCGAACTGACGGTGGGTTAAGAAGATTATCTTTATTTGGACATGAATGTTCGTAGCACAGCGTCAATATGACAAGACAGTCACTAACATTGGCAGTTGCTGCAGAAACAGTTCACCCTAGCAAGTTGCTGTCTAGTGTGTGGGGACTGATCGAAAAGAATACGTCCTCGTAATATTTATGGGATCTGCGCACGCACGCGATAGCTAATGTTTACAGCACAACCGCAGACTGCAGTTGTATTACTAGTATACGTATGGTCAGTCTTATGCGCAGACTTTTGTATTTCAAGTAAAAGAGCCTTCTCCATGACCTTAACAATCCAAGCTTCGATTGGAATATATGCATGCATACGTATACTGTAATAACCGCCAACGATCTGCATTTCATTGTTATGCCCATAACCCTTTCATGCGTACGAGCACTTCGAATAGAGACTAAAACGATTATCCAGTCACAGAGGGGCTTGGCGGAACTATCGAATGACGCTCAGAATTAAGGCATTAATCATTAACTGTTACCACATAATTATTTAAGAAAACTTACATGTTACCAGCCTAAATATAAATTAACCCAGAAAATCACTAATTTGATTCAAGAAAAATATAACACACTGCATCTATCTTGGACATTTTGGATTATCTCCAGCGGTTACTCTAGAATCGAAGCTCTCAAGTCGGAGATTGGAGATTGCTCCAGAATGCATGCTTTGGTTCATGTTTTATTGCAACCAGCATGGTTTCGCTTACGCTCAGTTTGCACATTTCAGTGTTATCGCTCTACCAATGTCTCAAAGAATGTTTCGTTATGCGGTTAATTCTAACTTAAACTTGATCGCAGTAGTGTGTTTATACATTCATTACGAGTACTGTGGTAGGATATCAAATTAACACGCCCACGACAGACCGTGGTGGTAAACATGATCTCTCCTGAGAGCGGGGCTTAGTGGTAATGTACTGTATGTAATCGGGGTTTTTTACTCGTATGACCTTCTCAGATTCCACACATCAGATTACTGAATAACGAATCTGTAGACAATAATATACTGCACACGTGAAAGCTTTTATGTTATTAATCCATCGATTCAAGGCAGCTGGTTCGGCCAATAAACATGTTACTAGCCTAGGATCCCGGGCTTTATGCCCGTGACAAAAGAAGTGTGCTCCACTTTATTTCTTGTTCCTCATCGAGGCCAAACCGCATCCCCACGGTTGACATTCCGCCACTCCAATCACCGGATCTCATCCTGAATTTGTCCTGCACCTTTACACTGTTTATGTCGGTTCTAATTATGTAATCGACCGGTGCGGAGAGGAGGTCTCTCTACTCAGCTCGAACGCATTTTTCTCTACGAAAGTGTTTATCATGTGGGACACGATAACTCTCTTTAAAACGGTCCGATTTGCTTGAAATTTAACAAGCATGTTTCTCATTACGAGTTCTGGAACCCTATTGTTTTTGAACCATACTTTTCAAAAAAATCACAAAGTTATGAAGGATTACGTACATACCGCTAATATCAGTCGATACAGGTGTTTAAGACTGGCCAGAGCGGAAAACCCTTGCATGCGCAGTTCAAGACAATCAAAAGGGGATCTTTTACAAAAGCTGACCTTTAGCGCTCCGGTCTTCATCGCCAGCATCAGCGGAGAGCTATTACCTAGTTATTATACAACTGTTTCAGATTTCTCAGAGGAATCTCTAATCATCTGACGTGCACTCAATAACCAGGTACTTGCGAAAGAACGGCTTGGAGTCACCGGTGCCGCAGTCCATCACCAGCATGGTGCTGGAGGTGGGCTACCGGTGACCGGCGTCTCCAGTCGTTATTGGATGCCGACAGCAGGCAAGCATAATTATGTGGCATGCCGCAACATCACAAAACAAAACTGGCCCATATGTATGAAGAGATCAACGAGATGTCGGCAACCTCAATCATCAAACGAAATCAACGTTACTCCAAGATTCTCTAACTCCAGGACCAAGAATCACGCAGTAACTGCGAGCTTGCGTTGCTGTTGGAGTTACTGGATTTCTTTTCCCGGTATGTAAGCTGTTTAATCACACTTATTACCGTAGTACAGTGTAGTTGCATACAGTAGCCTCAGTCTTCTTTTTATCTCTTCATACAACTAGTGTTCTTTAATTTATACTTTTTTAATTGCGGCCCTGATGTTGTAGTTTTGTCGTTAGAAGAGTAAAGCCATGATATCCTGTCTAACGGGTTATTAGAGGAAAAACTAGCTACCACAGCTGCATGTCTCCAGTCCGGATCGATCCGGACCTGGGACTTGCAGCCGAAAGGTCACCATTCATCAATCCGGAAATTGCACGCTCATATGCAATCGACAGCTACTCTAGAAACATTTCTCGCTGTTGATTGTTCTCGCATCAAGGCCTTATCTTCCCCAGTATAGGTCTATAATGAACTCTATAATGCCCGTAGACATCCACCTGGGCGTGATGGGAGATAATTAGAAGAAAACTGCTGTTCATATTTATATTTACATTCCAGTTTATTTTACATCACTGATAAACCATTTGCGCAATTTCCTCAACACAGCACTTCTCCAAACCCCTAGCATGATCAGAACTAAACCACCTCAAATATAACAAACCCAGTGAACCCACCCTCCGCTGTAAAACAACGGCAGTTTAAAAAATCACAAACAAAAAATCCATAAAAAAAATACCAAATTAAAATCAACATTGTAACGGCAAATTGTTCAAACAGCGGACAGCACATCCCGCCGGGGTCGTCCTCGGCTTCTTTTCACTTGTACTGTACTGTTGTTTTGCACAGGAGTGAGAAACCCCGCTGGCTCGAGGGATGTTGGTCTTTTGCGTTTGCGGGGCGTTTTCCCATCGTCCAGAACGATACAGTCCACTTCGTCGTCGGAGTGAACGGGCGGTTCGGTTTTCACAATGGTTAGTTGGTTGACTGGTGCCGGCGACGGTTCATCGTTGTTATTCAGTGCAATGGATTCAGCATTCTGCAGATAGTTTTCATTTTTACAATTCTGAACAGTTTTTGTTTGTTTCTAAATTTATATAGATTTTTTGAAAAATGTTTTTTAAGTTAAATTATTTTTTCACAATTATTTTCAACACGTTGGAGTACCACAGTTAACATGTACAACTAGAAAAGTAAAGGTTTTTTGTTGACATTTAAATTTTGCATAAACTGGTTATACACAGGGCGGTACTGTACAAAATTGTAATTACTGAATTATTAATTTACTGAATTTATTTATTTATTTATTATAAATTTTATAATTTATTTATTATTGAATTTACTAGTAATAGTTTACTGATAACTACATGAAAATAAATGAATTAGTTTACTGATTAATAATGCAATTCGAATTGATAAGACAAAAAATAAACAAAATTAAACAGAGAGCACTGAAAGCCAGTATACGCTTGTTTCCACCAACCTGAAGAAACGAGGTGATCAACGCCAACATATTGACCGCCTCCGCTGTGATGCCATCGGAATATTTATTAAAAATAATGGCATTCAACGGGACCAAATGTAGCTGATTGGCAACAGATTCCGGGTTAAAATCATCAGGCAGAATTAGTCTTATCAAATCCTGTAAACACCTTGACCTGCAATGCAGAGCTCCGAAAATGAATCGGGCATTTTCATGATGAACACAAATTTCCTAACTCACTTTCGGATGAACGACGAATACAAAGATGCTTCATCGGAAACCGGCAATTTAAACGGATCGTAATCCACTAAACTGCAAAAATCACACTGTCAAAAACGATTCCTTCGAGTCGAAAATCGAGGCTGCAAATCAGCAATGACAACAAGCCAAATTTTCGGCAAACAGCAACAAATAAACAGAACATAAATAAAAAAATTTATTGAAAACAGTAATTTTTAAATTGATAAATAAATGGGTATATACGAATTAATAATAAAAATAATAATTTTTTATAAATGGATAAATAAATAACAATAAAACAACAAAAATAATAATTTTTTCTAAATGGATAAATAAATAACGATAAATTAATAAAAATAATAATTTTTTCTAAATGGATAAATAAATAACAGTAAATTAATCAAAATAATAATTTTTTATGAATGGATGATTAAATAACAATAAATTAATACAAAAAAATTTTTTTCGGTAACTTACAATTATCAAACATATAAAAAATGCGAAAATGGTGTATATCGTTACAAGGAAAAATCACAGAAAAATGGAGAAACTGAAAAAAGATTGCACAGTGCGATAATCCTAATTTTACAAGTATAAATTCCCGTTTGGATAAAATACCTCGTCGGCTGAACGGTCGATAAAAAGTAGACCAATCCCGACACAAGTCGCCGTTGAACGAAGCTTGATTCGCTTCTAAACACCAAAACATCCATCGCAAACGCTAAACTAACCATGGAACAACCATCCCCACCTCGCATCTGCATAATTCTGGAAATTACGCCACCTAGCCATGTCCTCCTCCGAACACGCCATTTCCGGTGCGTTTTCCTCCTCCACCCCGTTTTCCACATGCTCACCCCGCGGCTCGACCAGCAATTTGCGTCGAATCGTCAATCTCCGCAGCGAATGCTCTCCGGTTAGCCCCACCGCCTGCAGGAGGCTGTACGAGCGGGCTCCCATCTCCGGCGGTGTCTCCGAGGACGTGGAGGGTGGTTCGGGATGCTCCGGATGGGGTGTGTTGTCGGTGGACACTGGGTTGGACGGAATCAGGAGGTCCATGGCGTCCACGTGGATTCGCTGGATCGGGGGGTGGGACGGGTGGTGGGCGGGGTTCTGGACGAAGGAGTTGTTGTTGCGGGTGTCCGGTGTTGTGGAGGGGTTGCCAGAGTTCTCGTATGGAATTGTACAGACATTCTACGTGGAACGACGAACGCTGTTAATTTATCATTTATTAATATTAATTTATATGTTACATTGTTAATTTATCAGCAATACGTTCGTTCCATATAATAAATGCTACACTTTTCAGCTGCATGACAGAAACTGTACTTTCTGCTAAAATGTATGTAGGCTCTACTATATACAACATTGAATAACAAACAAATTATTCAGATGGAATTTGTATTATGAAAAACACACGATAGTCAAGCGTTTCTGGCATTCCGGTACAGCTACAGTGCTGCAGCAAAAGAATAACAGACAAACAAATTGCACAAGTTTTAAACGTTAAAACGTTAGAAATGATTGCATAAATGATAAAATTTTTAATTTTTAATGATATAAATGTGAAGTAACTTAAATCTGACAAGGGCCGCATTCCAAAAAGGAAAACTTGAAGAAATTAGCAAAACAAATTAATTACTAAGAAAATTCAAAGTTTATTAGATCGTTAAAGTTTGTACATATCAATTCTTCATTTAACATAACTGATTATTGATAATGCGTTTTAGACGGGTTCGCGTCGTTCTTTCCCCAACCTGTGCAGCCGTTTCGAGATCGCCATTCTCCAACATTTCCCGGCAAATCCTCTGCGGAGAGAGACTCCTCAAACCCAGAGCCGGTGCCTAAACGAGAAACTCCCTGGTCATTATAAAAATAAAAGGATGCAATTTAAAATAATTCTTTACGTCAAACAAATATTGAAATTTTGCGAAGAAACATTCTAAAAAAATATACAAATTTGTGCAAATTTATATTTTAATCAGATTCTGCAAAAATGAATAAAAATATCTGCGTACAACGCTTGTAAACATACCGTATCCCGCTGCTCCTCGCAGTTCACCATCGGTTCGCCATTGCGCTGTTCCTCATCGAGCATTTCTTGCAACGGGTACACCAAGTTCTGCGAAACACTATCGGCTACTCTGGTGCTTTCCAGACATTCATTCAGCATCAGTGTGCGTTCTCCCTCCGCCTGCGGAGTGTGCGGTGCGGATTGGGGTGAGGGGGTGTCGCGAACCAAAATCTCCCCCTCTTCGTACTTGATTGTCTCCAGCTGGGTGTCCGAGAGGATACGACGATAATCGGCCAATTCCAAAGACATTATGTTGGATTACTTGCACAGAAGGATGAAACGGAGGATTTTAAACAGGTGAGCTTCTTGGCTGTGCGGGCCGCATGGTGTTCAGATGATAATGTGTGTAAAATTTCCAAAAAAAGTTCAGTTTCAGAGAAATTTTTGACGTGAGAATGAGCTGCACGAAAACATCCCCGCCAAATTCGAGCAGGGGCGGTGCGTAGCGTGCTGAGCCAACCCGGATGGAGTGATCGAAGTGAACCGAATCAGCTGATTATGTGTTCAAGTTTTTTTATTCAAAGCTGACAACATCTCGGCCGCAAAACCCCAAAAGTAAAAAACGACACCTGAACATGAGACAAGTTTTCTCAAAAGTAGCAGTCCGTACTTTGTGGGAGCAAGGGTCTGCAAGGTCGACTTGTCCCCCTTCTAACCTCGGCACACCACTGGTTTCCGGTCTGTTAAAAACTGTTCTGCATTTTCCAGCTGATCTCATTCCATTTCGCTCCTGCCTGTTTCGTTGTGAATTAACTTTTCTGTGCGCCAGCGATGATCAGAATATGACAAGTTTGCTTTCCGTATCGTGTTTGAGAAATTGTTCCAGGTTTAATTTTGTCTCTATTAATTTGTAATCTTGACATCGAGCACTACTGAACAGCGAAGATAATGGATGTTGACGAGGAGCCCGCATCGGATTCTCCGAAAATCTGCATTCCCGGCGATAAAGTCTTTCAGATCGAAAGCTCCTCAATGAAAACTCTTACGTTGGGCCACGGTATCCGTAAATCAGGTGATGATCTTATTGCGACGCGCGTTGGTATCCTGCATTACAAACTTCCTGCTACATTTTTTCTGGAAACAGCTTCAGAATCAGTAAGTTCTCCTGCAGTCTAATTTCCCTGTACGGCTGTACAGGCTTATTGAATATGCGAACAGGGAGCGCACGAGATAAACCGTCTTTGTTGTATTTCTCGTTGCTTTTTGAATTTTGATACCTTTTGTAGTACCTACAGTGTTGTTTTCTGTTGTTTTTAGTACTTTCCTGCGGCCGGTGATGACGTAGTGGGTGTCGTTATTAAACGCAAAGGACATGAATTATCGGAACATTATTTTGTGGTTGATCTCGGACGGAATGTGGAACGACAGCACGGCGTTCTACCAGTTTTGGCGTTTCGTGGTGCTACGAAACGCTATCGACCAAATTTGAAGGTAATCAGGATTTTTTTCGATAATAATAAAATCTTCTGTATCCTGACCGATCACATGCAGTAGTTCGTATTGAAATTAAATTATCGTTTCTACAGCTGTTGCTTTCTCGACAACGAAAAATCCGTGCTCGAGATAGAAGAAAAAAAGAAAAAATTTCAAAATGGACCTTTTTGTCGTTTTTATTTTGCTTTTCTTCCATCTTATTTCGTAGTTGTATCTTACATGTGAGAGTACGATTGCTGTAATTAGCGGGTGTAATGCTTGTTTGCCTGTCTAAGGCTGTCTTTCTTCGTTCTGGTAACTGTAGTAAAAGTTTTTTCGCATTTTTTAATCAAATTTCAGATCAGTTTTTCGTGATGTTTATTGTTTTCGGTTTTGTTTTTCATTCGTTTACATTTGGATATTAAATTCTGAAATCCTTTGTAGAAAGTGGATGATTAGGGATGCATTTTTAAATATTACAAAAAAATTATTTATCAGTTGGATAATGTTTTTTGGCTGATTCCTCGTGAATTAAGCCAGCTATTGTTGACTAGCTAGTTTTGTTTATGATTGCAGAAAGGCGATGTGGTATACTGCCGTATCCGTCGTGTCACCAGCAACGGACCAGTGCGGTTGACGTGTACAAATAGCGCCGGAACCGGATATTGGGGACCGCTGCGCCGGACGGGCGGTGTCTACCGCGGCAGTTTGGCTTTTGTACGGAGGTGGGTACTGGTAGTTCTCCTTACATTTTTTGTTCCTGAAATGGTAGTTGTACTTGCTGTATTTGGAAAAATTTGTCGATATTGAAATGACACTCGAGACCGTTTACTGTAATCTGTATGTTATGAATAAGGAAATCGCTATAGGCACCCCCTTTCACCCCCGTTTACTATAGGCACCCCTTTTGAATTAATTAATTAAAGGCCCGCTGTTTTCGTATTTTATAGCCATCCATTATGCTTCGCGTACTTTTTGCGCTGCGTAATATCAACAATCAAGTTGCACACCTAGACGTGGAAATCGTTCCGCACAATTACGATAGCGGCAACACTGATTCTAGTTGGGGATTTATTTTTGTGGCTTTGTGTGAGTGTAATTGAGTCTGGATGCCATTTCGGCAAATATGCAATAAAATGTCTGGTTAGTCTCTTTCTGGAAGCGCTTCGAGTTGACCTCAGACTCTTGGAAGTTTGCAAACATATTCGCTCGTTTAGAATCGCTTACGACATGAGGAGATGAGCAGGACGATCTGGAAGTCGTTCCAGCTACCACAGACTCCACAGGCAAAGCAAAGTAGCCCGTAACCGGTATCATATAATTACAGTATTATAGGAACACGCTTAGCTGAAGACGTTAGCAAATGCCACGATTTCATTACGACAATAAGTACTGCAACAGCGATGCATGTTGCCATTATTCTTAATTTAAAAGGGGTGCCTATTTTAATTACATAAAATATAGTCCATTTTTAACCCTTAAGAATGTTATTAATATTATGTACCGTGTGTGATGACAAAGTCTTCGTTACACAGCTTGTTGTCTGTATTGCTTTGTTGATTTCTAACACGTTGGTGTTCCTCCCATAAATTAGAGCATTGTTATTCTGCAGTGCTCCGAAGGGAAAATGAGGGGTAACTTCCATTTTCACTATCGGGAAAAAAAATAAAAGTTAACGCCAGTAACAAATTCTGAAAGGAGTTCCATAGATAAACAGTATGCATTTTGCAGCAGTTCCGCCAGTTCGGTACGCACATAACAATCTCTGCGTAAACTAACGGATCACAAGCCGAAAACTGATCACAGGGGTTTCCATTAAATCGTATTTCGAATGGATTGTGAAAGCTTTCCAGATACACTTCTGTTTGGTAACAAGATGATCCTTCAGTATCGGCCTAAAACGAATAAAGGGACTTTTGCAACATGAAACATCAGAACCAGTTAGGTTCAAGCATACTGACAAGGTATTCTTATCAGGTAATCTTATTTCTCATGGTATATAAATAAACGTCTTGATGGCGGTGCATGAGTAATATCTCAACGGTCAAGTGAATATGTGTATTGTATAACACAATATATTACGACTATTTCGTTTATTGCATACTGTACAATATTTTTATAGCTTTACTACTAACCACACCAGTTCGCACTGCAGATGCGATCAGCATGACTGCCTGCAAAATTTTTGTTGCGTGAATGTGGCACTGTTCCATGGGGATGAAACATTCGAACAATCGATTCGGTAAAATATTTAAACACTACTAAAACATTTTCCCATGTTCTGGCTTAACCATCATATGTAGAAGAAACAATCCTGAATAAATTAAAGTAGCTAACACATGCATATAGCAGACAACCGTACCAGTATGGTTCTTACATTGTCCCAGGCAGCGCGCATGTTGTGGTGCGCTATGCAGTGTGCAGTTGTTTTATTCGAACCTTTGTTTTAACCTTCCGCCTTTAGGATCAAAGGTTAAGTAAAGTGTTAAAGCTACCAGCTACTTCTGACCTACCAGTAATGTAGTTTCCGGTATACTAGATTGACAACAAAAATATAAAATAAAAGACTCAAGTCCGAAAAAGAGATACCTTCTGAAATTCCCGTATTTGTGTGGCTGGTAGGCAATTTTTATGCACTACGTGTACAAGTAATTTCTATGTGCGAAACAGGCAATCTGTATTGGGCGTTTGATCGCACATATGTTTCCTTTTTAACTCGCATGGACGTCCCATGCGCAGACGACGGTACTATTTATATGTACTCATTTCGTGGAGAAGGGCTTCATTCCGCTTTTTTGACTGCCTTTACGATAAATCCACATAATCAGATAAACAGTGTGTGCCAGATGTCACAATTTAAAACTCACAGTGACACCAGCAATGGGTGAAATACTAAAGAGTAGATGGAAAGATTGGAGGATCACCTAACTAAATGGAAGTTTACGAACAACATCATCAGTGCTGACACCGCTGCCATGTATAAAGACATGAGCTTGCTCGGTTACTGATGACTTCTTCAGCACGTGCTGATTGGGATGGCTAATCGGCTTGCTGTACTTCCGGTGTCCGACGAAGGTGCCCAGGTCAAGTCCATCGGCCAGGGAGGACGGCATATTGGTCCAGGCCGAAAAATCATACTTCCCTTTGGATGCCTTGTCATTCCAGATCTCTGTTCCGGCAACGGCGGGCAGGGTGTACTCCGTCTTGACGCAGACCAATCCGGGGAACTCATCGGGAGTGGCTTGTCGGTGGGCTCGCAGCGCCACCTGTCCGAGGCAGGTGTATCCCGGAGCCGGTTTGGGATTAAAGACGGTCACGTCGGTAGTGGCGCCAGTGCCGGAATCATCGTAGACAAACTCTAGGCT
>JAQGAU010001059.1:0-21757 GCA_034698045.1 Paramacrobiotus richtersi | reverse complement strand
ATGAATTTTTGTATACATCGTATGGTTTCGACAAAAATATGTTCAGATAGAGGATAGAACGCTTTATCCACTGGCGGAACTCAAAAGTTTTGAATTAATGGCCGGAAACTCCCCTTAAGAATAATTGCGTCACAGTAATATTATGAAATATTTAATTTTCGACGCAATTATGAATAGATAGATTACCGTAAAATGAATATTTCCATGTGGACGCATAACCGTAAAACAATAGTATATATTATTACAAAAATATTATAAAAATGAAAAAGAATAATTATAAAAATTATTATATAATATTATATAAAAAATAAAAAATTATCATATAACATTTGATATTATTAACCATGAAAAAATACCTGAAGGCGTATAAGTTGCTTTAAGATCCGTTGCCGTCGGTGACCTTTTGCTCTCCTGTGTCCATCCGTCAAAGTAGTCCAGCCAGCTGGAGACACTCCGCGGGCGGATGGCCGCGTGTTCTTTGACATAACTCTGGAATGTCCGCAGTTCCGACTGGCGTTGGTGATAAGGGATATTCTCCAAATACACACAGGCGATGGTGTTGTCCACTGCGCTAAAGTAATTGCTGTCGTCCGGCAGTTGCACTTCCGCCTCGTTCTTCTTCTCGAACCGTCCCAGGTCGAACATTACACGCAGGGAAAGGAGGAAGTAGATGCAGACACCGGTCAATATGGCAATGGCCAGCAAAACAATACCCTAAATTCGACAAAAAATTAGACAATTGTTTAGTTGTATATATTGCAGATTTTTGTTTTATTTAAATTAATAAATAATTTTTTACTAAAAACTGCAAAATACTTTGATTTTAATTATACTTTTTTATATGGAGTTTTTATATCTCTGTTTCATTTATTATTTTAACTGTGTAAATTTTTTTATATGTACTTTAGTAATATTTTAATATTCATTCGGACTTGCTGACCTTTCCAATGTAATCCGCTAAATTGGACGCCACAAAACCAAACGCCGGCTTGAGGAACGCATACAAGCTGTACGCATTGGTCTTTTCTTCGCGTTGGGATGTTTTCTTCAAGCAACATATCCAAGCGTTAGCGGAAGTTTCGTATGTGGTCTGCCATGCAGCCAGACATCCAAAGAGGAATAAGATCTGGCTGATGAAAATTCCCACGGATGATGTTACACCATACACACAGAAGGAACGGACTGCCGGCAGTCGCTGCAACATATACTGACATAGTATTTTATTGACGCACAAGATAGTAAAAACTGAAAATTGTATAAGCTAAAGTGTAAAAAACGATACTCGTACGTATACGTATTGTGGAAAGTCCCAAAAATGTTATACTATATTTTGAAAGAATTTAGAATTTAAATATGTTTATAAAAGTCAGAGTTTCCTTTGATAAAATACTTCAAAAATTTTCTACTAATAAAAACTTAAAAATAATCTGCATAATTTGTAAAAATAAATTAACAAAAAGAATAGAGTTATTTATGTGAATAAGTGATATAATAATATTACCGATCCAATGCCCACAGCAAAAACAAGTAGGTTAGCCAACAAGCAGAGAATAAGTGTGGCGAAGCTGCGCTGCATTGTGACACCCATCTTTTCGCTGCTGGACAGACTCGGGCGTGTATCGGAAATGACGCGCAGCTCCACTTCCATGACCAGGAAACCAAAGACGGACATACCTTTCAAAGGAAAAATTCAATTAGCAACCGTGGTAAGTGTCTAAAGGTTATTTTTACTCAACATAAAACGTATGTTATTTATATAGAACATACACAGCCGCAACTTGGATTATATGGCAAATAAATTAATTGAATTCAACATGTACTAGTTTTGCACTTCAGTACGATTCCTAGATGTATACTTTTTCGTAACACACCAGATTTTTTTTCACTTACAAGGTATGAATTAGAACAGATTTGTTGTTGTTTAAGTTCTTCTAACGTAGCTTATCTTTCAAGATCTGTTTTGTTGTTTCACTTACTGTTCAACTGCGTAAGTATTTGTAATCAATGTTCAAGTAATTATTTTTATAATTATTTATTATTTTAGCCCAATTAATTATGTTTACTCATTTATGTTTATAATTATTTAATTTAGATTTATTTATCTATAATTATTTATCAAAAAAAGAACAAAAAAAATCTGATGTTGAGTCCAAAAGGACAAGGAGCGAACCTACCCAGAATGAGAATCGGCAGAATAAAATGGACCGGAGTAAACGGTGACCCGACGGCGGAAGCGATGCCAAATCCAAAGGCCATCGACAGCGCTACGCCCAGTAACCCACAGACCGCTAACCATAGTCCATGCCGTGCAATACTATACGTTCCGGTCGCCAGGAACACCAGAATCATGTAGGCAATGCAGGCGTAAATCAAGCTGGGAAAGTAGTCGAAGGGGATGAATGCCGACGTGTGAGATGTGTCTCCATCACTGTACAAGAAAACAGAATCCATCGGAGAACAGCGGCGAAAATGTAGTATTAGCATAGTTAACTTTGAACAGTTTTTTAGGCTGTATGCAGTCATAAAAAAGGCCGTAGTCCATGTAAAAATAATCGAAAAGTTTATGGATTGGATGTGACTAACAATAAGAAAAGTTTGAAACATAATTTTGATAAATTGTTTATAAAATTATTAATCAACCATAATCAATATTTTGCTTACATAATCAATTTTTACAAGTATTCTCTGCTAGAATTAATCAATGGTTCATCCTCCTCATTCATTACAAGTAATGGTAATTACTAGATATCCGGTAATTAAATCACTTTTCAACATTTAAAAATTTGTGGACACCTGTTGCTTCAAATGTGAGTTTTTTACACTGTAATGTCCAGTTCTACCTGCTGTTTTTTGGTTTATTTTTGAATAAAGTTTGGATTGAAACTGTTAATCTGGTAGAATACTCAACGCATAAATAATGGAGGCTGTGACGAATGTGTCATTTAAACCGAATCCTTGTCCAAATATCTTAAGCAGAAGATCCCGTAACGCCTCTTCCGGTTCCACCTGTAAGACTCGAATGCACATACAAAAACATTGCAGACTATGCATTTTTGAATGTAATCGTTAAAAAATTTATTCCGATCAAATTGTACCGGCTTTTCCATCGTGATCTTGTCCGGTTCCTGTTTCTGCATAAAATACACCATCCGGGTGACACGAGCCCCAACCACGTGACCGGAAGTGTTGGTGGTTATCCCGGAAAGGACATCTTCCGGAGATATAAAATACGGCGGCAATAGTCCGAGTTTTCTATCAAAAAATGAAAAATGCCTAGTTTTATCCAATCGTATACAAAAAAGGGTTTACGTTGTGACAGATATGTTACATGTACGCGTACCTTTTCCCGGGTTGATTTATCAGAGATAAAACATAGTCCGTAGTGTATTTTTCACCGTATCCTTTGTTAATGGCCAGAATGTTTAATAACGAGAAGTTTTGGCAGTCCTGATTTTTTCTGCAATAGTTTTGGCTTTTCGAGTCACGGTACAACTGTATATATCGTAGAAATACGAGTGTACATTGATAAACTAGTAATGTATCATAATTAATTAATAAATTAGTAATGACGTGCAGCTTAATGTATAATTATAACTTACTTACGTCATATTTATGTAGAAATGTTACTGTACATTAATTATTTATTGTTAGAACTAGTAGTGCACAGTTATAATTCTACATAAATATAACATAAGTAAGTTATACATTGAATTGTAATTATAATTACGTATATACTCAAGTATATATGTACATGCAATTGCAGTACAGTACGGCTGCTTAATTAATAAAAAAATCATGGAAAACATTCGGAAATTGCAGAAAAATATGCGTTGCTACTACAATGTCGGTTCGTATCCTTACCATACCGAAAATTAAAGTGTTCATCAACACACACGCTAGTCAACAGCACTACGCACCGGAAGCATAAATCACTCCACGATTTTCCTCGTGCCGTGAAATGCTCGATGGTGTCGTCCATTTGCTGCAACTATATTTCAAAATTCCATTGGTCTACTTCCAATAAGCCACAAAGACAACAAAACACAAGGAAGAGATCGTTTAATGTGCCTGAATATTAATTTACCAGCTGGACAACTGGGCCAGTCAACACATTGGGCGCGGTGATCAGCAGCGCCAGCTGGATACGGTTACCCACGGGAAAGGTCAGCGCGCTGCGTTTGGCCATGTAAGCGGCGGAGGAGTGATCCGTCCACAGTTGTTCCGGTCGGGATTCCATGTGGAAGTTGAGGAAGCCCATGGAGCCCGTGCCCACGATGGAGATGGCGATGATCATGGCCAGATACGGGTATGTGCCTAATAACTTGCCGATCCTACATATACGTACTATAAGCACTTCATCTGTTCATGTTACGTTTTCATTTCTCTCGACATCACTCCTTTCTGATGCAATCATTTTACAACGTATACGTAAATGTACATAGCAATTATGCACTTGGAAAATAATGCCTTAACGTACTTATATACTTTTGAAGACAGTTGAACGTATGCTTAGCCGAAAAGATTCTCATATATATATAAATGAGATTTCTTTTGCTTTATGAAGCCCCACTTCAAACTTTATCAACATTTGCATGAGTTTGATTTTTTTAACCACACTTGCTATATATAGCATTATTGTTTAACAGTAAACCTTCTGGGCACCATGTTACGAGATATGGCTAGGAGAAGTAACAAGACGAAAAGCAAAAAGATCACTTTCTGCCCGACGACGCATTATGTACATATAACTCTGTTGAATACAGCATGTCCGTACAATTTTCCGCAATCTACATAATTATTCTTAGCGATATAAGTGTTACTGGATAATCTAATTATAACGAAAAAGTATTGCAGATTCACTATACAAACAGAAGCAATTACTTAGTTAAATATCGATAGTACTACATTAAGAAAGAAAGAAATGATCGAGAACCAGTAACGAAAGTAACGAACGGTAATCTACCTTTTCTCAGCAACGGAAATATATTGCAGATTAATTATCCAGTAAAATTGCTGAGAACATAATAGATTACTGCCCGTATACAATATTATTCTGTGGTTAAACGGAAACACATTGCATATTTATTATATAAACAGCAGTATACGTACGATCTGTATGTTAGCAATTACGTAATTAATTATCGATACTCCCTAAGGAGAAAGAAAGAAATGATCGAAAAGCATTAAAACAAAGCGGTAATCTACCTGTACGTGCGATCATCCAACGCCAGCTTGGGCCAACTTGTGCCGCATGCCGATGACCTTTCCGAGTGAGCGCTGCTGGAGGGCGATGAATCGCCCACCGTCGACGGCGTACTGATGCTGTACACGTGCACCTCCGATTGGCCCTTGATGCCGGGATCAAACGCGGGATTAACCACTGTGGCCGGCCCCATTCATATCATGTCCTTTTCCGTGAAATAAATCCACAGAAAAATAACAGTCTATACATTGCACTGGGACGTCAAAGCACGATGATATAAACGGTCCGATTTGTATGCAAATTATACGTATAATGCCAGTGTAATCAAAGGCCAAATTGATACGTAATACTGAATCCGGCACGTAAGAAAATGATAAGTTTATATAGGGGAATTGGGTGTAATTACTCCGCTGATCATGTAATCCCCAAACATCGGTTTGGATACTTTACGTCATGCATTTGGCACGAATACCAACATCCAAATTATCCAAAAACAAATTTTCCTTGAAAATAATATAATCGCAAAAATAAAATATAATACTGGAATTAATTACGAAAAAATACAAAAATAAAATACAGAAAAAATAGAAGAAAATGTTGACGCAGAAAAGAAGCGTAGAATTCGTCAGCGGACAGTGGCTGTGAGCGGTGTGACCGGCTGATTATCACCTTGACTCGTTACTCGTTAATAGGCGGCCTGCTAACATTACCGCGCAGCTTACGATAAGCAACAATTAACTGGTCGCAAAAACTATATATTCAAGTCATTAGTTGAAGACAAAAACGCATCCATCGTTTTGGATGGCGATTTGAGCCGTGCCACGCAGGACCGGGTGTAATGGATATCCAATTAGATACGCTAAGGTGTTTGTATCATCTTTACGCACAGTACGGTACGCTAGTCATGATGGAAATCTATTTGGTCAAGTTTTGTGCGGCATATATATATCTACCTACTTTCTAAATTTTGTCAGATTAATAGTTGTTTTTTTAAGCTACTACTGTACGTACGTATATGAGCTCTTGATATGCGGACAATATTAATATTAACTATTATACTAATAATTTATAATAATTGATTTACCTACATTAATATAAATAGCACAATAGTCATACAAATTAATATTTAATAATTTATAGTGATTATTTATATTGATTAATTTGTAGTAATATAAACAGCAAAATGTAGCCTTACGTAGGCAAAAGTTAGGTAATCATTTGTTGCAAGTATTTTTTCTCGTTTTATTGGGAACACGCAAAAACACTGAAACTTTGAAAACAACGCGAATTGTGGCAGTTTTTTAATAGCACGGACAGACACGCTGCATCAAAATTTATGGTATTGTTATTATTTCGCCCTGATTTACAACATTTACATAATGTTCATCTGCACACTCATCGGTAATTTGCACATAATTGTCCAAAAACAAGTACGTATAGACATACGTATATATACCTACACGAGAAAATCGTCAGAAGATGTTACAATTAAATCTTGTTAATCAGCACCAGATTCAAAACTGCCCACACCACCACCCAGACAAGTGGTTCCCGCAGTATCCGGTGTGTCCAGCCCTTGAGAAACTGGATGGTGTTGTAGTACTGTTTCGTGGATAGACTACATTCCCGCCATTGTTGTACGGCTTGACGCATTGCACGCCGATCGTCCTCCGTCAGACTGAGCCGGCGATGTGTCTCGTCCAGCGGCAAACAAATTCGCACCACATCCCGTAGCGTCTGGTTGGTTACAAGGCAATCTACAAAAGCGTGACCTTTAGTCCAACATTTATATTATGGACCATCAAATTTCATTCTGCCCGGCATATTATGCATTTTATGTCGTGTGCTCTTGGAATGTTAATTACATGAAACGAAAATGAAAAAGAAAATAAACGAAATAAATTGATGAAAAAAGAAAATAATTTAACACAACGATTTTGTCATTCTCACGTAAATGTACACGCTGATATCATTTCGATACAGTTGCTAACAGAAGTTAGTACAAAGTTTAAATGCAATTTAATCTATTACTACATTTTTTTTGAAGCTGGTGGAATTTAGAGTATGTAATATCGAGTCTTAATGACACTACTGATAACTGCTTCATATAAGATAAGCTGATAAGGTAAGCTGACATATTTATTCTTGTTTTTTCAGTTTTGTCCATGTGTAGTATAAAGAAGTATGTTAAAAATATAAACAATTAAAAAATTTCCAAAAAATAAATTCAAAAAAATAAAAAATGGTATAAAAAAACATATATTAATTGTGAAAACATTATTTTAGTACATTATTAGTACAAAACGGGGCCTATTGCATAGAACTATTAAAAAAAGTTCAACAATGCGTTTAATGTCTTATTACCCGTTTGTCTGTGCCTACAACAAGGACACAGGATTTCATGATGTTGATAATTCCTTTTCCGATTGCCAAACTGCCACATTTTAGCTGTACAAGCCAGACAAAAGGAATGGCCACAAGCCAGTGTTACGGGATCCAGGAAAATTTCCAGGCATATAGGACATTCCAGTATACTGCGTAAACGGTCGCTTTCATGCAGGACATCCGGTGCGGTTTGTGTAGCAGCATCAGAATACACGGTTTCCGGTCTTATGAGTTTTCTGCAAAGCAAAAAAACTTAGACATAAAGACATAGACAAACGGGTAAGATATTAAGCGCAGTGTTGAATATTGTGAGCATTAAATTTTATACAATATGTATACTCCAGTGTATGCTAATAATGTACTATAGTAATGTTTTCACAAATATATACTTTTTATACCATTTTTTATTTTTTTTAAATTTGTTTTTTGGACATTTCTTTTAATTGTTTATATTTTTAACATATTTTTTTATACTAGAAACTTATAAGCAAAATCTGCAAAGCAAAAAAACTTATAACAAACATTTGGAAAAATACCCCCAGAAAAGCAATTAAAAAAACCAAGAAAACATACGAAAATAGTATCATATAAATTACAAAATAACGGAGAAAAATGTAGAAACTATTATCGTTTGGACGTTGATAGAAATAAGATTACTGAATTTGATATTTAGCCTTTGAAATAATATTTATTTAGGTTAACTCGTGGACATCAAAGTATACAACTCATACCTGACATTATGAAAAAAGGACTGGAAACGGTTATTACGCATTTTATCAAACCGAAACCGTATGCAACTATTTTAAATATTCCGATTTAAATAAGGTACAAGTGTTTGCTGTTTATGGTCAGATTTGCAAAATTCTAATGTAGAACACTTTGAATAAACAATAAACATCTTTGCTGACTGGTTTCTGACGAACGTTTATTACCGCTGCGGTTTAATACTGCTTTCTGCTTATACTGCTAATCAAAGAACATTAACGGAATTTCCCATTGTATGAGCTCAATTTAGTGTAAACACATATCACGTCCGTCCGCAAAATATACTGCAGCTTCCAAAGGTCAAAGATTTTTATCCTAAATAAATGCGCATTATGGAGTTTGAAACGATGCACAGCAGTGTCTATAAGGTATACTCTCCACGGCTGGCGGCCAGATCCATCAACTCTAAACAAATGAACCCCGAAGGCGGCAGCCATGCGTTCAGCCGCTCGGAATTCCAAAACCTGATTCTTGAAGTTTTGAATCTTTTGATTGTTTTGAAGTGTTTAAACTGTGTTTTCATGCTCCAGTTTCTCACACTCGTAAAAAACAATCTTTCCTGTAGTTATAATTGACCATCCAACTGTTCCAAAGCCAAGTTTCGACAAAGATTTCGTTGACTCTGATGCGAATGCGATGATTATTCCGTACTGAGTATTTCCCTGCGTTTCTCCGTTTCCCCCCATTCAACCATGGTCTACAGCTCCCACCAACAACTCCACCGTCGCACCGGCAAATCCGGCACCACCCGCCGCACCCACCTCCACCAACTCATCCAGGAACTCCACTCGACCCCCTCCAAACCCGCCCGCCACCAGATCCTGGCCAATCTCGCCAACTTCGCCTACGACCCCATCAACTACCCCTTCTTCCAGGAACTCCACATCCCCCAGCTCTTCCTCACGTACCTCGATTCGTCCGACCCCTTGATGGTGCGGTTTGCTATGCAGGGCATCGCGAATCTCTGTCTGGATCCGGACAGTCGGGGGCTATTGTTGGAAGGGAAGATTGTTCAGTTGGCGATGGGGTGCGTGGAGAGGGAGGGGATGGGAGCGGCGGCGTTGACTGTGTTGTATTATTTTGTGGAGGAGGGATGCGGGGAGATGGTGGGGAGGGAGGGGTTTGTCCGGGGGTTGGAGCGGATGGCGGAGGGCCCGGCGGGGGCGGTGCGGAATATGGCGTGTATTATGCGGACTGCGCTGATGAAATGATCCGAGGGGAATCTTATTACAGAGAATTCAGTGGGAATTTGTTGTTTTGGGGCGGTTTTTCCGCATGGTAAGCCCACATATTTTTGTTAATTTGTTTAATTTTATTTTTCTTATGTACTGTAAGTATTTTTGTTATTTTATTTAATTTAATTTTTGTTAATTTATAATTTTATTTTTCTTATTTAAGTATTTTTAAGTGTGCTTCAAGTGTATTTATTGGTTATTTAACTGTATTTAAGGATTTTCTCTCTGCTGTTTTTAGTTTGTTTTGGATTACCGATTGCTGTGGTATAATTATTTTATTGTTATTATTTCTTTCTTAATTTTTATTGAATACAGGTTGTTTATTTATTTTGTTTAATGGAAGTTGTTCCCGTTGAGAAATTGGTTCTGTGTAGGATTTTTGTGCCCAGAACGCACAAAAGTCAAAATCACAAGTTTTAAAAATGTTGCTGGCATTTTGGTCTTTTCGGTGATGCTACGAAAGTAGTTTTCAACCGGCCAGACCCTGCACAGAAAACTGCTATTACTAGAGAGCTACTAATGCACAGGCAGCTCTACTTCCGGTCTAGAGTCTCCATTCAGTCGGACGTCCGCCCACGGGCCGTGGTAAAGTGGCTGCCCACCACCAAAAAGTTCTCGTTAGTGTGTAAAAAGTGCAAATTCTCGAAGTGCTGTCAGCTAGGAAGAGGAATCTCATTAAATTTTGCTAATTCGTATTCTACATGATTTGTTTTCTCAAATCGGTTCTTCTGCTCGAATCGGATCAGTGTGTAGAATGTCCTCGGTAAATACCGATTGTTCACCCTTTGACTACGTATACAGTGAATGTGGAATATACGATCTCCCGACTGTACTCCTCTCCGAGATGTGCAGTTATCTGGAGGTTCACGACCAGCTAGCCATGCAGAGGTAATGCAATGGGCATGCGCCATGCAGCATGCCAGTGTAAGAACGCTGCTAACAGTAAGCATCAGTGAATGGCGTTCTCGACTGTCGGTTGCTTGAGCAATGGGTTGGTAAAGGAGGTCTCTGGTTATTAAAACTTCTGGTTCTGATCGTCGGTGTTGGCACGAGTGCCATGTGGGTTTTCGAAACTGCGAACAAGACAGTTCACGATTACACAGCGATACATATTGCTGCAGAGTTCAAAACCTTACCGACATATCGTGCTGGGTTTTGCGCTCGTCCGCTGCGATTAATCATTAAGTCAACCAAAATTATTAGTAAGAGACTTCACTTGGCTACAAAAAAAAATTTTTATTTTATAATTTTTTTTGATGATTTTTGAATTAAGAATTTAGATAAAAGGTTACTCAAGGTGGGAATCGAAACCACGGTAAAATGCTGTATGTTTGTAGGGTGTGCCAGTGGTGGCGATCCAATCTCTCCGCCGTGAATTTCTCCAAGTACATCGACCTGGATATCTCCAGACTGCCCATCCAATCCGAATCTTCCCTGGAGCATACCCTATGCCTGCATGTCCAGAAGAACACCCAGATTCTGCGTCTCCGCCACATGACGGTGTTGATGGGCAATCCCAGCGGTAATATGGCGTTCTTGTACATCCCTGACCCTGGTATCGACCCAACAACGCATAATGCAACATTCGGTATTGTGGCCAGAGTTATCCAGACCAGTCATGCCCATCTCCGCTACTTGATCCTCCACGATTGCTATGTGGAAGTGGAGTTTGCTGGATCGGCGTATTACTGGTTGGTGAATCCTGCGTCGCGGTTGTCGGATGATCGTATCATGCACAACTTGGTGTCGGTGACGCAACACCTCATTCTGGAGAACTATACGATACGCAATGCGCTGGGGAATGTGGTGATGAACTTGATGAATCCCCGGATGCCGAATATGATCCACGAGCGGTGGCAGTGTCATTGCGGCGAGCAACTGCCGGTTGTGTTGCCCAGGCTGGAGTGGGACTGTAGCAAGTCATTATTTGAGCATTATCATGCGTTTATTATGGGTTTGAATACGCACTGCCCGGACGTGGATCCCCAGCTGCGGCACCAAGTTGTGCGGCTGTGGAACTTTTGGATACGGAAAAACCCCCCAGAGTTCCGCTGGCGGGCAATCGGGAATCTTATCGCATGGTAATTTGTGGATTTATATTCTCTCGTTATTAGTTAGTTTTTCGTCATGTTCTCGGTTTTTTCTTTAGCTTTAACGATGGAGTACCGCGGCTTGTGCACCATGAAGGTCCGGACAATGAGGTGAATGTGTCAGCTGTACGGCAGCTGGATCCGCTAACCTTCAACAAACTCACCATGCACGTCTTGATCCGTTTGTACTTGTAGTCTGGGTTGTATGAGCTGCATACGTTGGTGTACATCAGTCAAATTTTCGGATTTTTTGTATCTTGTTGATGTTTTCACGCCATAAACGCGCAGTGTTACCGAATCTGGTAGGCGATGAGTTATTTCCTTGAGCTGCTGTTTTGTTGGAATTTTGGTGCTTGATGTTGTTGATTTTTTAGCGAAAGTTTTTGAGTCATGTTGTTCTTTGTCAGGTGATAAAAGCTTGTTGTTGTACGCTTACTGTGGCCTTTCCGCGTTGTTTTAGTTGTTTGCGGTGATTTGACCGTTGTTTACAATTATTACCGTATTTGCATTGAACATCAGTACAATTAATCCATGGCCATGACCCGGCTGGTGGCGGGCACAATAATCAACAAACCAACACGCACCGCGATCAGTACATGTGCCCAGCTGCCAATCACGCTACAAGTGGTTGGCCCATTGCCATGATATTTTTGACTTGTGACTCCGTCCTTGCAAAATCAGATTATCATAATCAGTCAGCAGTGCAATTTCTGACTTTTAACGACAGAAAAATCGTGAAACGCATAATCATAACACTGTTTTCATCTAGTTTACAGTTTTCTGGATATTTATTTCCGCTTCAAATGCCAGTTATCATTTATACAGCTGGAATTGGACTGTTTGATTGACATCGCTGCGAAGCAGGAAGATTTCGCTGAAAAACCGTTTTCGTTGGTTTGTGCTGGAAATTGTGGTGTTTTTCCAATCATTCTTGACGAATAACAAGTGTAACATTAACCCGATGAGGATGAATGATCCAAATTTCGATACTTTGTTCCGTTGTCTCAACTTGTCTGCCATTCCAACCGATAAATGACTGATTACCAATCTTATCACATTGTCCCTCTTGTTGTGGTTTGATGGTTCGATACAGTCCAAAATCACCATCATCCACCTCACTGGCAACACATTTTCATCCTTCCTAACCGTGTTCCAACGATGGAGACCCCGATGGGATCGGATCACAGCGGGGGTCTCTCGGAGACCTCCGACACCGTCTCCCACATCACGTCCAATAGTAAGCTCCTCAGCGGGCGTCGACGCGCCTACATGGGAGTGGGGATTTTGTTTTTTGTGAATTTATTGAATTATATTGATCGGTTTACCATTGCGGGGGTTCTGGATGATATTCAAGAGTATTATCATTTGAGTAAGGCGCAGCAGGGATTGCTGCAGACGATATTTATTGTCAGTTATATGCTGCTGGCGCCGTTGTTTGGGTATCTGGGGGATCGGTATTCGAGGAAGTTTTTAATGTGTATTGGGATTTTCTTCTGGTCGTTGACGACGTTGATGGGGTCGTTTGTTCCGCAAGGGGTAAGGAGGACTGGAGGAGAAAGCTATTGAAAAGTTTGAGAAATTCGATATTTATAAATTTCTTGCAGTATCTTTTTTCCAGTCGTAAATTTTATAAATTCATTACCCTGAATATATATTTAAAATTGTAGAAACATTCAAAAAAGTTAGATTAGTCATTAGTGGTCACAGAAAAGGAATAAATCTGATTTTTTCATTTTTTAACAGTTTAGCTTTTAAAGAATAAAGGGATTCATATTTAAAATTTGTTAAAATATGTATAGAATTGAATTTAAGAAATGCATGAACCGGAATTTAATCTGGTTAATGAACAAGAAAGTAAAATCGGTAAATTATAATTACTGCTCGTTTCCTGTTCGACAGTCTTGCATAGCTTGCTTGCTTGCTGTCTGGTTTGAATAGGTGGTGAAATCGTAGTGTACGGGCGTCAGTAGTTGTTGTACCATCCTTTATGAAGATTTTACAAACCAAACTTACAAACCAAACAAAGATTCTTCAAACCGATTTCCGCTTTTTTACAACATGAATTCTGATATCTTCATATTATTCTGACATCTTCACAACATTCCAAAATATGTAGAAGTGTGTGTGTTCCAGTGTACGATATCCGCCTAAACTATTTTACATAAACTTGTGCTAAAATGCATAAAAAATGCTGTATTTATGTTTTTGTAGCTATACTGGTTATTCTTCGTCATCCGCGGTCTGGTGGGCATCGGTGAGGCCTCCTACTCGACCATCGCCCCGACCATCATCTCCGACCTCTTCACCGATCAAATGCGCTCACGGATGCTGGGCGCCTTCTACTTTGCCATTCCCGTCGGCAGTGGTCTCGGCTTCATCATCGGCTCGTCGGTGGCGAAAGCGACCGGCGGGTGGTGGTGGGCGCTGCGGGTAAGGATACCTGTAACATGTTTACAACCGGTTATTCGATAAAAGAGAGTGTTGTTGAACCGGCAGGTGACGCCCGGGTTTGGATTTCTGGCGGTGGTGTTGATTGCCGTGCTGCTGCAGGATCCGCCCCGGGGTAGTGCCGAGGGCGGGACCAGTATTGAGCCGACGTCGTGGTGGGAGGATCTGCGCTCGCTGGTGGCCAAGTGAGGATTTAGTTGTCTCTTTTTTTGGGAAATTAGTATTAATGATATTATTTTTATTATAAATGTTATTAAAAAAATACTGTGAATTTTCTCTCAAATTCCACAAAAAAAGATCTTAGAAAATCGTAGTTAAACTGAAGAACTAAACGGCAAAATAGGTTTAGAAAAAATCTGAAACGAAAATGTGTTAAAAATCGCGTAATGTCGAATGTGAAAGAAAGCGTCTACATTACGGAAAACTGACATTTTTGAGGAAATTACCAACTGAACAAAGATCGAAACTTTTGGAGGGCGTTGGACATAATAAAGCAGCAAATACATAGACTGAAATATAAATGTAACTTTTTTCGAGTTCGTTACTCGTGTATAATGTAAGTAACTTGTGTATAAAGAATTATAAAATAAATGTAAATAACTGACGAAGACAAAATTTTGAAAGGGAAATTGTTATGCCTGGCACTTACCTAACTGACTGTTATGTTGGATATTGCAGTCGGAGTTTCGTCTGGTCAACACTGGGTTTTACCTGTGTGGCTTTCGTGGCCGGAGCCTTATCCTTCTGGGCGCCGCAGTTTATGATGTATGCCGTGCGGCTGCACTCGGGTGATCACACCATCGACCAGACATCGTGAGTTGACCAGATCCCTAATATCAAATTATCCGCAGTTGATAATTCATCAAGTGTACTCGTATTGAATATCCTAGATAAAATGGGAAATTTTGTTGCTGTTTAATAATTGTTAAAGTTTTCATAGAATATGTTAATAATAATTTACCCAGATTTTCCCAGTATATGTGTATGAACAGTTGGTGATCGGTGTTAATAATCGGTATAATGTTAATAATAATAATTAATAATGAATCATATTGATTATTAATAATTAATTTATATATTCATGAAAATTAATGGATTGATATAATTGTATTTTTGTTAATAGCTGATATACTGGTAAACTGTAGTTGCGAAATCATCCTTTCAAGTGTTAGGGTACGATTCGTATGTTATTAGGGTGTCATTTACCTTTGGCATCATCACCTGCTTCGCCGGGATCCTTGGTGTGGGATTGGGCAGTTTCGCCTCGCAGAAACTTCGCAGTCGCACCGTCCAAGCGGACCCGTTGATCTGTGCGGCTGGCATGCTGGGCGCCGCGCCCTTTTTGTACTTTTGTATCCTGTCGTCGCGCTATCATCCCAGTTTGACATGGGTAAGCGGGAAGTGCTCTTTTTGAATGAATTTGGCTTGCTGTATGTCGTTTGTACTTGTAGGCACTCGTGTTTTTTGGAGAAACACTACTGTGTCTCAACTGGCCCATCGTCGCCGATATGGTGCTGGTAAGTGGTGAAAATCGTATTTTTGCGCTTCACGATAGTCAAACCATAAATAAATAAACAACAAATGAACAATAAAAGTAACCCCATTTAGCACTAGAAAATCCTAGAAACTCCGGTTTAATTTACAGAGTATTGTGAACGTTTGGTCTGCGTAGTTTGTTTACTTCATTCTCACTTTCTGCTATCATTTTATGATCCTGTGCATACTTTGGTGAACCATCGGAGTTATTTCAGTTTTATTTAATTAACTTTCTAAGGTTGTGCTCATGTTCAGCTCCGACTGATGAATTTTTATGATTATTTTATGTGGAAGCTTACATGTGTTCGTTGTAATTGTCCGTTTCCTGTTTGTATTCAATCATGGAAAATTGAGAAATAGTTGAAAAAAGGGAAATTCTACCAAATGCTGCTTTTTAAGTGGATTGTCAGCCAGGATTTAGAACGTGCCGGAGGGAGCCTGTTGTGCCACTGTACTACGAAATTTCTTGTATACAGTCGGAGCCGGCAGGCATAGACTGCACTTGCCTTGTTTCCTTTCACATTGTCTTCGTTAGAACCCACTGTTGGAATAACTGGCAGGGAATAAAAGACAAATTTTGACGTAAAAATGCACAAGTTTTCGAGTTGGTATTACGGCAGAGTGGTGTGGTTTTTCTAACGAATACTGTCTGCGCAGTTTGATTAAAACTTCATCGTACTTGTTAGTCAAGCTACGCACATTAGAGTTAAACTTATTCTAAGTCAGACTGTCAGACGTATTTGACTTGGACTGTTTACCGGTAATGCTTGTGGTTTGCAGTATGTTGTACTGCCACCGCGGCGTTCCTCCGCCGAAGCATTCCAGATCCTGGCCAGTCATACACTGGGCGACGCGATCAGTCCGTACATTGTGGGTTCGGTGTCCGATGCTGTGAAAGGACTGCGCCCGTGGGAAGGCGATTCCGACTGGAACAACTGGAATAGTTTGCAGGTGAGAGAACGGGTCTTGCGCATGTCTTGATGCTCGATTTTTCGATCTGCTTGGACGGTAATTATCCTGAGGATTATTTTCCTGTGGTCGTTAGGAAGAAAAATGCTGTGAATTTTGTGCTTTTATTTATTGAAAATTGTTCGTAGTTTCTGGTTTTTGTACTGGTTTATTCAGTTTGTAGGTAAATATAATAAACAACTTTGTTAACCTGACGTATTCATTAATGATGAGTTGTTGCTGCAGTTTTGATTTCATTTTGTTTTATTTTATTGTATGTTGCTGGGTTTTACGTTTCCGGGATCACTTCGCTTGTTGTTTAACTTAAAGTAAAAGGGATTAATTTATATGGTTATTAATTTTAATGTATAACATAGCTTTCATATGCCATTTAATTATTTTATTAATTATTGATTTAGAAATATTTTATTATGAAAAAATTATTGATAAAAATAATAGCATAAAAAAATAACGTTCACATTAATATACTATTTTTTTATTATTATTTTTGTTAGTACTTTATTTATTAACTTTTGTAAAAAATTTTAAATGATTTTTATATCTAATGGCTGATGTGATTTGCATTTTAGGACGCACTGTACGTCACAACCTTCGTCTGTGTGATCGGCGCATTGTGCTTCATTGTCACGTCGTGGTACATCGAAAAAGACAAGCGGGAAGTGGACATCGCCATCAGTCAAGCCGCATTCGTCTCCAACGCCGTCAGCCTGTCCAGCAGTCAGCGTACCTTCAGTACGGATAATGCAACCGCCAGGAGTACGTGAATATGTCAGCCGCTTTTTGACCTGTGATCTTTTTCAAATGGGTTTCTTTGTATTTAATTAACGTGATTTTATCCTTTAGCGTTGTGTTCTGTGTATTTTCTGTTCGATAGAGTTTTTGCCACCGCGGTTGTTGATCGCGGGGAGAAATGCTGTTTGATCTCTTTAACGTGTATTGTTTGTGATTTACTCGTTGATTGTATAAGGAATCGCTTTTTTTCTGGGAAATTTCAAAAAAATCTGAAAGAAATGGCGGTTTTCGGCAAAGAATGTTCCAGATTAAAGCGGTTAGTTCGGCACTTCAGTAGATAATAATTTCGAGCGCAGTTTCGAAAAGAATTGTTACCTCAGTTTTTTTAACAAATTTTAATAATAATAATTTGAAAAATAATTTTTAACTAAATTTATCCATAAAAAGAATAATTTAGAAAATAATTTTTCAAGCAATTTTACCCATAAAATTTGTTAAAAAAAAGATTACAAACGTTTCCTAGATTCAAAAAGTAATAAATAAAATTACAAACTACCGGATGGCAAAGGCCGTAAAATCTATTCTTTGCCACTTTGCGAATGCCACTTTGTGAATTTGCGAATACCGAACATAAATAAATATATATTGCGAAAGAATTACCGCGATAAATATCACGGGTGTTTTTCCCGGATATGCCATAAAAATTCATTACCTGAAGTATTTGAACAATTTTTTATTCCAGGCACTGATAAACGAAAAAAACCCCACACGAAATCAAATGTAACTGTTTATAAACAAGGAAACCGATTATTCCACGACAAACAAATTATCTGGCTGTAAAACGCTAAAACAAAATAAAAGGCATGCAATTTTCAACAACAACAAACAACCACTATATACAATTCCGTCATGGCGAGCAGGTCGGTGGGAATTTTGGCCTACTGGAGAGAACTGGTGATCCATCCATTCATGGCCGGACCTTAACAAAGGGCACATTCGAACGGACACAGCAGCCGTCGCAGGCCCACTCGGCAAAGGGCTCCATGGCCAGGTAACGACACGCCGGCTCCGTTAGACCGGCACAGTTACGGTGGAACCAAAAGTTGCAGCCGCTTTCACATAGGACCGCCTACAAGCAGTGGATTAAGAAGGTTTTTGAATAATTTGTAGCGGAAAATGCGCACTGGAAAGGTCAACTTAATTCGTTTCAAACAGTTTCGTTCATGAAATTTCTCTTGTACACGAGGAAAATTGTTAATTCATCCGAAAATAATGTCTAGACAAGGTTCTTTAAACACAAAAAAGTATTCCCAGAAAATTTTTGTAAATAGATATATAAAATTCTATTTAAAAAGTCTATTTGTTAAAATAAAATTCTTCAAAAAAAATGTGTATAAAAATTTATTTTATTATAAAAATTTACTAAAATAATCTTTCAAAGGTAGATTAAAGGAAACTGCAATTTTCCAGTTAACACTAATACACTTCATCAATTTTCTTTAGGACTGGCGTTCTTTCCACTGTACAGCAAAGTATACAAGCCAGTACCGAATGTTTATGGCGTACAGATAACAAAATTACATTAAGTACCGGTCACAATGCAGCGAATGTGATACGTAGATCAGTGTACAGTAATTTAAAAATATTTATAAAATTCCGAAAAATTTCCGACAGTCCCTAAAGGGTTCACCTACTGCAGTGTTATATTATTATTATTATTATTATTAATAACAATAATAAAATCAAATTTCCAATGAAAACATATTCCCACACGAACGAACCTGATCATTCTCATGCACCTCCTTATGACACCGTCCACACGGGTAAATGGGCGGCGCATTGGGATTCTGCGAGTTAAACACCATACACTTATCCTCCGGGTACACGGTGTTCCCCGCCGCATCCGGATGTCCCATCCGCGGCTGTCCCATGTTGCGCATCTCCATCTGATGCTGCAGCTGCTGCACATTGACATGCGGCCCGTGCGGGTGCATGGGGGTGTAGGGGGGCGCGGCGGTAAACTGCATGCGCTGTTGACCCGGCGGGGGCTGCATAGCCATGCGGTAGTGGGGATGGTGGCGCTGGTCGGGGAAGTCGTCAAAGGGACTTTGGGCCATGATGGGCGGACCGGGATCCCGGGAGAGTGGGAGGGAGGGGTCCATTTGCCCCGGGAGGGACATGCCCATGGGGAGTTGGTGGGGCGGGGGGATGGGGGTGTTCTGCTGCTGGGATCTGTAAAATTAGGAGAAACGGTGGATTATGCAGTCAAAATGAAGGATTTAATGGTAAACAGAAAACTAATTACGGTGAAGAGTTCAAATCCGATATCCAATTAAATTCAAGACAAATTCACGAAAATTAAATTATTTGATCATGTTTATTCTTCTTTTTATGAAATCCTCTTTTTCCTTCGCTGTTACTGGAATTTGGGCTAAAAAAAACGCGAAAAACCTACAAGACATCAGCCAACTAAAAGCATAGGAAATTTCAACACCATGATGTTTCGTAGAGAAGTGGCTCAACAGAACTGCCAAACAGAACCAAAACACTGAATCTTGAAAGTGCAACAAGTTCAATGCAGTTAGGAATGATAAATAATTTCGGAGGGAAGGGGTTATTTTTTCACTGATTATCACTCGGATCTTATCCGTAATCCTAAATTTATGAGTGCTATTATTAATTATGCCGATAAACTGTGAAATATTCAGCCGTAATAATTCAGAAATATTGATAAAATGCCAAAAAATGAATTTTCAATTGTCGAACTTCCATAGCACCGTCAAAACTGTCACAAACATACTTGGCAGTGGATTTCTTCTTCTTTTTAGGGGGTGGCGGCGCGCTGGGCGCCTCATGGAGGGCCTTCCTGTCGGGCATCCCCGTGGGCATCATGTCGGGCCCGGGCATGGCCCCGTGGGGATGGGGCACCATCCCGTGCATCATCATCTGCGGCGGCATCTGCCCGTGCATCATCATCATGTTCTGATGATGATGCTCCATCGCGTTCTCGAATAAACAGCCCCAGTACCATCCAAAACACTCCCAACAAATCACAGAGCGCTACTGGGAACTGTGTCTACAGAGTGGAGAAAGGCGAATATGGAGTGTAGAGAAATTAAAGCCGCCATTGATTTTCCACCAAAAACTGGCAAAAAGTTCGATAAAGATAAGGTGAGCATGCAGGGTTTATGGATCGTCAGATCGATGATTCATATTCTTTCCAGATGAAAACATCCGTCGATGCTGGTTCGTGCTCAAGGAATGCTGTATAAAGACGAACGCAGTAAGATTACAAGAAAGTACAATGATCAATAAAGGTTTAAAAACGATAAAACCACAAAAAAGGGAGCTGCAAGCAAATAATAAATTAAAAAAATTACAAAAGAAACAGTTTTACTTGAAATATGAGAAGACGAAATTTCAAAGCAGAAGTTTTGAAAGTCGACCTTCCGCGTCCGGAATGCAGAACGGCTTCGCGCCAACAGGGAATAGACCAGATCAGCCAAGAGTGGATCCACGACATACTACATGTTGAAATAGTTGCAGAAACTTGGCGCTATCAGACGTTCACTGTACCCGTGCAAAGTCACTGCTTACTAAAATTGGAATTTTTGACGTAGAAAATCCTAAATTTCTAATATCCAGGATCGCCTGATTATAAAATGTTGGAAGTTCTGGTCGGATTCTAGTTTTAAAGCGAAGGGAATCTATTAGATAAAACAGAAATCTAATCTTTATCTTGCGATACGGAAGTTTTAAGAGCGTGAGACTGGCACGCGTTCCTGACTGCCAATAATCGTATCGCAGGTACTTGCTGATTTCTGACATCTGTTTTAGTGTTTTTTCTCTCCAGTGCAAGCACTTTATCTGAAATCGCGTCTTCCATGTTCGAAACAAAGAAACTGAGAGTTATTTTGCAATTTTTACAGGTCATGAATATGAATATCGTATCCATTCGCTGATCATAGTTGCAGACAGTCCACATTCCGCATTTTCGGCCACGTTTTCATCCCAAAACGGACCTTCTCCTCGATCCCAGCCTGCACATCCCAATCATGGACATGGCGTTGCGTAAAGTAAAGGGCAACCTGGAACGGCTCCTGGACAAGAGCCTAACCGACATGGTCCGGGGCATCCGCAACAACCGCGACAACGAGGTAAGACCAAAAAACTCCCGTTTTTCCCATATTGTCCCTTTTCCACCCGTTCCCTTTCCAGGCCCGCTACATTGCCCAGTGTCTGGACGAGATTAAACAGGAACTCAAGCAGGAGAACATGACGGTGAAGATGAATGCCATTGAGAAGTTGACGTATCTGCAGATGTTGGGGTATGATATCTCGTGGGCGGCGTTTAATGTCATTGAGGTGATGAGCTCGACCAAGTTCACGTGTAA
>JAQGAU010001058.1:0-21759 GCA_034698045.1 Paramacrobiotus richtersi | reverse complement strand
CTGCGGTTGCGCTTATACCATGGCGTTGCGGTCGTTGCTGCAGTTTCCAGCGGGTCCAAGTCCGCAACTAGACTGGTTGCTGCGGTTGCGCTTATACCATGGCGGTGCGGTCGTTGCTGCAGTTTCCCGCAGGCCGAAGTCAGCAACTGTACTGGTTGCTGCGGTTGCGCTTATACCATGGCGTTGCGGTCGTCGCTTCAGTTCCTTGCAAATCCGAATCAGAGAATTCACTGGCAATTAACTGACCGGTTGCGGTAAGGGGTAAGTTTGGTCGGTCGAAACTCGTGTACGCAACGAGACGGTGACCATTATATGGAAGTTGTGTACCGATTGTGCCACTTCTGGTGCTGGAAAATGAGGAAAACGAGGAGCGGCGGGAGTAATGTAGGGAGAGGATTTCGATCTGCTCTAGACGGTTGCAGACGGCAGGAAGTGGGGCGAAAAAGCGAGCTTCAACTGAACCTGGAATATGAACGACAAATTCTCGTGCAAGCAGCCAAAATACAACGCAAATACGAAAACAATGGGTCAGTTTCGTAGATCAAGCTTCTATCATTGCTAATTTGCTACCTGTGCTATTAGCTGACGAATGCTGAAACGACCCCTGGAACTTTTTTATTCACGGAAACATGTAGACCATTCAGACTGGATTGTAAATGTCAGTATTGATCGAGAGAAATCGTAGTGTTACGGGTAGAAACAAAATTCGACTGACTTGTTCCTATTCAGCTGTCATTCCAGCTATATGTTTGTTGTACAATGTGCTTTTTGATGCTGTTCAAGGTAACGATTCCAATTTGTGTTCAGAAAATAAATAAACAAACATCCGAAAAAGGCAGAATTATCTTTTAAAAGAAACACGATATCTGGTAAAGCGCAATGCTTCTTGATATGTACCATAGGGAGAAATGCGAAAAACTCTGCACAGTGTTATGAGTTATCACAATACGACGAAAGCGTAGTGCAGTGGCTCTAGGCTCCCTGCCTCAAATAGTATTCAGTTTAAAAATGGTTAAGAAAAAGATCCCAGTTTTTCAGTTACAGTTTTCCAGTACAGAGGTACAGTTTTTCATCTGTCGCACTGGATAACCCACAGTTTTCAGATATTTTTATCATAATTCACAAATGTGTTTGTTAATATTCTAGATCTCTAACAGTCTACCTTGACATTTATCAGCACCTTCAACCGGCACATGTGTACTCTGTAGTATTATCACTTACAGCACTAATTAGAAAACCACCTACCAGGATCATTCTCCGCAAGAGACTTGTCCATCTTGGCCAGCTCGGCAGCGGACCGAAGATTAACAAAACACTCCGAAAACCCCCAGTACTCCTTCCACGGACCACCAATCTCCTCGGCCAGCTGCCGGCAATCGGCCTCCGTTATCTGATACTTCAGTCGTTGTTCTGATGCCGAGGAATTCATCAGCCAATCCCCCGCTGCATTCACGGGTTTCCGGCGTTTTTCACACTTTTCCTTCATTCTCGCCCGGAATTCTTTACACTGTTCGAGTGTGGCCGGGCCAAAGAAGCCCTGTACCAGGCTCTCTTCCAAGGCCTCGCGCATCTTGTCCACGGAGATGGGATCGCCCAGAGTGCCACGGTTGAACATTTCCGACTGGCTGAAGCTCGGAATGTACCTATCATGGACACCCGGTCTTATGCTGGTTTATGATGACTTTAGGAGTTTTGCAACATTATCCAAAACTCCGCGAGTTATGTAATGACGCGCTATCGATAACGGAATTAACTAATAATTACCTAGTTAAAAAATCAAATTATACAGTAAAGTATGCGGCTGTATGCTTCATTAAAAGTCACAACAACACCGTCAAATCTACCGATTTGCCAAAGCGGTGAATATTATGAAATGACAACTGTTCCTGTTCTGCTAGTGCTGAAACAAACTAACTAATCCCAAAAGTTAAAAAAAATAACTGTTTATTCACAATGATTGAAGATCCAATTAAGAAAAGCGAAGCGACACTCGTATGAAAATTAAGACAAATCGTAGTGAAGTGGCTAATAGCAAGGAATTTTTCAACAGTCCATTTTGTCCCTTGATATACGAGTTCGATCACAGCGTTAACTTTAAGTTTCAACCAGTAAAATTTTTTGAACATTTTCACGGACAATTAATTAAGTGCAGAGAACGCGCTACATATCCAAAAAGATGGTCATCGAAAATATCTGACTAATCATTAAAACGGGATAGACTGCTGCAATCTGTTGGCCGATGATTAAGCCACTACCCTACGACTTATCGAGCGTATAATATGATCACGATAATGAATTATCACCAAAATTAACGACTGTATTCTGTTGTTCAAAGGATAAAAGCCTGCAATATCCGTAAACTATAATGAAAACAACTTCAAAAAGGCAATCAAATTATGGGAAACTGCCAAGGTACAGTTAATGCGATTGAACCAGTTTACGCAAGAAGAGCCGCAATAACAATGATAATTAAAAAAATAATATCTTTAAAACATACTTTTCTTAACATACGAAATAAGCACTGTACCTCAAGAAAAATGCCAGTCAGTTTTTTTGATTGATTGATCGGTGTATCAGAAATCACACTGGTTGTGAATTTGTGCACCTACGTAACTACATTACCGCTCTCAAACTCAAACCATTACAATGCGATAAAGAAATTCCAACAAAACAACGACAAACTTGCCAATCTAGTTATTTATGCAGTATTTCAAACTAATAATAATAAAACAATTAAAAACTGACAAACCACTAAAATCATATTAATAAAATTTTACCCAGAAAACTACTAAAATTATTTAATTTAAAATTAACTAATTTTTAAAATTTTATTAATATAATTTGAAGCCGGGTCGGTTTTCATCTAATTTAACCATATATAATTTTACTCATGTATTTATTACAAATATAATCTTAATATTCACACAATACCATTCATATAATTTAAGATAACAGGCTGTGTAATAAACAGCCGATTCATCGTTATATTATTATGCTGTTTGACAATTGTACGTGTAATCATACTTCCTCATAGTACAATAATATTATACAACCGTTGACCACGCCCAACACCCACTCACCATCGCCCCTTGAGCATGTGCAAATCTCCTCCACGTCGGCATCGTTCTTCCGGCTACCGGCCAGGGCGCGGTTCTCCGCTTCGGAGCGTCCGGCATTGGTCAGGTCGCACAGCGGATGAAGCGTGAGAAAGTCCACCATGGCCACCGATCCATAGGCCACCGCACAGTCCAGCACCGTTTCGTGTTTCTTGTTGCGATTATTCAGAAAACTGTTCACTAGCGTAAGTAGTGCTGCGTTCCACGAGATTCTCAAACTGCGTCATCCGGGTGGCTTGTATGAGAGCCGGGCACTCGATAATTTCCATTATCGTACTAAACAATCAGAATGGAAATTAGAGCAGGAATACTGCTCAAAATAAATTCACAGTTAATTAGCTATTTTTTACGCTTTATTGCATCTTATTATCAACTGTTGTAAAATGAGTTTTAAATCAAAACGAGTCAGAGAAATGCCAACTGCCACCACAATTTTAAAGTCGTCTGTCATAATTTCGACTCTTCCAAAATAATCACAATACCATAATAATAATATTTGTATACTGCATATATACTTTTATAATACTTTTTCGAAAACATTTGCGGAGCTTCTTCTATGTTTACACGCATATTGTTATTGAACGGAAGTTACGGAACTCGTATTCACTTGACGCAATCGTAGTACCAGGGCTTAATGACACCAATTGCCGAATATATATTCAAAATTCACCGAAAAATTCTGGCGAATATATTGCCGAACATTAATACAGTATTTTTCTTTCATTCTGAATTTCTGCATAATTTTCTCGTTTCCAAAATTTTAACGGCCCTGAACTGTGTGTGAACACATTCGCTATGCAAACTGGACAACTGCGTGTCTTGTACATTCAAACTGGAGCGTAAAAGTAAACTACGAAACAACAAATTATTGGTGAAACTGAAGAATACAAAAATAAAAATATAGTAAATATACAAAAAAAGAGAAAAAAATATAAAAAATATAGGACGTAATTTCATATATTTTTTTTATCGCCACTGATTGCACGAAAATATATTTTCATTCCAAACACTTGGCACTTACCAGAATAATGCAAAATTTTCCGCCTGCACAGCCATATGCAGAGCCGTCTGCGGCCTGCCGCCACGTTCCCTTAAATCAATGCGGCGCAGCATCCGTCGTAATCAACACCCGCGGATTCCCCCACACCAACCGCCGCACCCCGGCACAATCCCCCTTGCCCAGCGCCTCCACGAACCGCCCCTCTCCTCACTGGAGGGACTGGGGAAGGGACTCTTGGGTTTCAACGCTCGTCGCGTACTCCCGTCCACCGCCCCCGGGAGTCGGAACTGCGAGAACAACACGGCATCGTGGATTCGTGGTAGTTCTTGAAAAACTTGAAACGGATGGCCGGGGAGAGGGAGAGGAGGTCCTGGGAGCCGGGGAGGACCTGGAGGACTAGGGGGGAGGTTTCGGTGGTCTCGGGGATCTGGATCCCGATGAAGGGGGAATGGTCGGGTCGGGGTCCCGGAGCGGTAACGGGCGAGGAGTTCCTCGCGGCGGTCCATGGTGCCCGCGGGGAAGATAAGTTTTGAACTTTTCACACGGAGATCACGATGATACCACTGAAATGGTTCTTGTCACTCCTGCCAGACTTTTGCAGTTGTCTGGCTGTGCATCACTCAGGAAGAGATGAAATGAATCCACAAAATATAGGAATGCGGCTCGATACCGGGATAAGCCTGCACAGTACACAGCAGATCAGGGCAAGTTGAAGGCAACCTGTTGAATACAGTATTTGCGGAAAAGAAACGAAAATTAAGTCAAAAAATTAAACTTAGATCTGATCGACACTCCAACAATATCTGATTATAATTATTATCTCGGTAATTCGGTTTACTGTTTAATGATTAAATTACAATACTTTTACCAATGGCTGGTAAAAATAATAAAATAATAACAAACCAATATTAAACCAACAAATGGTTACAGTGTATCTTCAAAATTTTGCCATTCTTCAACACTTGTACGTCTTTGTTACCTGCTAAGAACCGTGGGCGGAGCTATCGTAGCTTCTTTGTTCACTGAACTTCACTCCAGCCCGGCCGCTGCTTGTAGCGCAACGAGGCACTTTTCCGTTTCCGACTAAATAGTTAGGGCTGTGCGATTGTCCGGGTTGGGCTGCCGGGCGAGTCGAAAATGAAGCTGCCTGGCGGAAATTAAATTCGGGAAAGACACGTGACTATCCTGATTGGTCGGGAATTTTCGTCCAGTTTGAATATCTGAATTGCCTGGCAGCATGCTTCTTCCAAGCAGCTTCTGAAGCTTCCAAATAAATCATTTTCCAGCAACCCGCCCCAGATTGTTGGGGGGCCCCCTTGAGATGTTGCCGAGCATGACCGAAATCGAAACGCAACGCCATGCACCATTTCTGCCTGACTGTTACCTTGAGATCAGATTTTGGAGTAACTGGCACACTAAGTGATATTGACTTCTTCCTGCTGTGCGGCATTCTTCATCTCATCAATGCCTAAGTTTATTCGCTTGTGTGAAAAAAGGAACTGATCTGTTTTGAACCTTGTTTCTTATCGTGGTTTTGCCCTCGAAGTTCAGCTGTGTCTCAACCATACCGAGTAATTACGACATTTACCAGCGCAGAGCTGCAGGACCGACTTGCAGCAGGCGAAATAACATTCGAAGACTAGAGTAATCTGGATCCAGAAAAATGCAGCGGACTGATAGCCTGATTGATTAGTTCTGGTAGTCTTTCATTCCTATATGAAGCAGTTTCTTCAATAAAAACTACTATGTTGATATTTATTAAGTAACTTAACCGCGTAAAGTTGGCAGAAGAACAAACAGACAAGAATCCCAAGAACTTCTGCACTGGACGATTTCCAGCTTTCGACACAGCCAGCAGCATGAAAATCGCACACCACGTGCCACATGTCATGCGCCGTGACCTAAATTTAATGAAGCGGCCGATCGAAATGTGGAGTGGACGTCATTTAAATATCGCTCGGGATTTTTGTTTCATTTTGCAGCATGACAATCGCACTCGGGTAAGTATGTGTCCATGTGAAAAATGCAAAGCGATTACAAACTTCCGTGATCTTAATCAGAGAGTGCAGTAAGATTTTTTGGATCTTAAGAAAATGTAAAAGCACAAAACGAAAAAATGTTTGGTTTATATTGCTCAGCTTCGTAACAATTCGAAGACTTATTTTACGGCGCCGACAATTAATTAACTAGTTTTATTTTCATAAAAAGAATGCGAAAAAATAAATGAAGGCACTGATATCAATTTTAAAAATTTGATAAAAAATTGTCGCCAGTTGTTCCGTTTGGCGGTATCGGGTCTCAGTCGCAAAGATTTTTTTCTAATTACTACAAACAAAATGTTTACAAAACCGTAAATTCCATTGTCGGAGTGTCTATCAGGCAGTCTACCAACTGGCGGCGGTTACGTTTGTTAAACGTTTGGATCGCTGGAATCCAGCACCAGGTTCGATTATGCCTGGACGACGATTGCCTCATTCAAGTAGTTCCAGGTTTCTCAATGACTCCATGTTGTTGTTTGGGCTGTCGTCTGATAGTTTTTACGGTGTACTGACAAGTACCTTTTGAACTCCAGCTGAATATGGAAGAACCAAAGAGTCGAAACAGCGAAAACGACGTGCGTCCGCTGCAAGCGTCCTTGGCATCTGAAAAGCAGCCTTCCGAGTTGGGTAAGCCTCGTCAGTCAGATGGGTGATGCTGTTTGCGTTATGCTCTTTTTTTCGTTTGTGAATGAATTTTACCAGTTGTTGCATTGATGTAGCGCTGGATGCTGTGTACTCGTATCTGACAAGTGCGCGTCTTTTGCAGCTGCCCGCGAGAAATATCGTTTCAAGATTCCTGCGATGGTTATGAAGGATGAACTGCCTATGCCCAGCGAGACAACTCGCCTCTTTGATCCCGTGGCGCGAAGTCTCCGCTTGCATGACAAGAAAGTCACCGGGAAGCAGTTTGCATGCTTCAATACCGTGACTACACGGAATTTGATCAATGGAAAGTGGATTGTCTTCATTGGAGGCTCGGGTAGGAAAAAGTGTCGTACATGTGGTCTGTAATCTGCCTCTAAACAAACAACTTTTGATCCATAAAAATTCACTTCATAAAAAAATTATTCTCTGAGAATTTCTCCGTAAATGTATTCTGATATTCGTGGAAGACTCTTGAGTTCAGGTTGGCGCAGTATTGTTACCGCGGTTTGACTGGCGTCTGCACAATCACACCGTCGATTGAGTAGAAAGATGCTTTTCCCATACCAGCTGCTTTTACTCCAAAGAGTGGACGATTATTCTGATTTCGCGGAATGTCGCATTTTTATCATTTTCAGCAGTTTGTATGTTTCTGGTGCTGAAATCTGTGCTGGCCCGCTTTATGTACGCGGTTTTCCTAGCGTTGTCCATTATTTTACAGTTGTGGTTACAATTTATAATACGTTACTCTGACCTTTCTGTTTGTCGCTAAATTTCTAACCAGTCTGGTCCAGTCACCATAGCGCTTTGGCACGCGCTATTCCCGTCGAAATGAGTGACATGTTTACTTCGGTACGCGTCGAATTGTCACATTCAGGTGATCCAGGCCACTCACCGGTTTCTGCTAGTTCCTGAGTTTCCAAGCACTTAATCACCGCGACGATACTAATTTAGTGGTCGAGATGCCAATGCCCCCACGGAACTTCTCGCCGGCGTTTCTAAACTGTAGCGCTCACAGGGTTTCGAAATGTCGTCGGAAATACGTTTAGTTATACCTTTCGCAATCTTTCGAAAATTTTGCCGTTTGAAACCTGCCATCCGTTATCCAGCGTGAAATGTCTGAAATCTCAACTTCTTTACAGTTGTGCGAGCAATGTACAAGGATCTCGTTCACATGGTCAACAACGCGACCTCGTTGGTTTATCCGTACGATCTGGCAAGGAAAGGTGAAATCTCCTTCGAGCATGACCAGCTCTTCTACGGAGACAAACTCTTCAACCGCGAACTAGTCAACGGAATTGAGTACGAGGAAGTGCGCGCTTTCGTCCCGAGATACTACGATTGTCGTGGGATGATTTCGGTATACGTGGTTATCAATTGCAACAGTCTAAATCGATAGTATCTGACATTTCGTTTTTCTAGTTTTGTTTCGTAACGAGATTTTGGAACGACAATCTTCGCCGCACACTGGAATCCGAATTTTTCGATCCCGAACAGAAGTTTGGATACCCGGATGTTGTTTTTGCTAATTCCTGCCTGTGGGATTTATCAAGGTGTGTTCCGTTAACTGCCGGTTCCTAAACTTCTTAAGTGATTCTTCACGATAGATTATATCGCGTCTGCATTTTTGTTCGTTTAATACACTGTTTTGTACCTGTTTGTGAGGCAAAGAAGGAAAGACTCGCGTATCTCTGGAGGTTGAGTAAAACATGCATTCCTACGCGTGTTACAGGTATGGAAGTTATCGGACACAAGAGGAAATGCTCAGCCGATATCGGGATAGCGTTGAGGAATTTGTTGATCGGTTCAAGAAGTTGAGCAACAACAAGACCCTTCTTGTCATCATGTCCACGCTTCCGGTTTCCACAAACTGTTCGGGCGCTTTTCTACTGGATGAGCACAATTCCGGACTGAAAACCCGTTTATGGTAAGGAATTGAATTAGACGGCTGAGTACGGTAATGGCTGCAGTTATGAAACTGTATACAACGTAAACTAAAGAACCTATTGAAGTGATATGTAGGTTTGATCGATAATGCAAACAAGTAACTCCCATAGAGAAGAAGCGTTGTTTCTTTCTATTCATTTCGGTGATGTTGCAGAAATGACTTACAGAAAGTTGTACTGAAACATTTTTGCGCGATAAAAGAATATTTTAGTAATCTGTTTAGTTGTTTGCACTGTGTAGGAAAGACATACAGAAAGCCAACGAAGTATGTGCCGATGTAGTCAAGAAAAAGGCCGAAAAGGGGCATTACATTGTCTATCTGGATTTGTACACTTTGGTAAGGAATCTGGATCTGTCTCCTTGGATGGAGCACGTAAGTTCCATGCTTATGCTGACAGACTAATATTATGCTGCTTCTGATGCGCTTGTTACGTGTATTATTAGGACGGAACCCACTGGAACCCAGCTGCTCACCGAATTTTCTCCTTCGCTGTGTTATCATTTATATCGCACACGTGCTACGGGAGTTCGTTACCAGCTGAGGGTTTTGAGTTCTACCTGAAGGCGTGCGATGATCTCTTCCGTTTGTAAGTACGAGTGTGTTGGAAACAGATTGATCAGATACAAAAAGTGATTTTTGAATGTATTTCGGTTTACGAATGTGACTTGTTTGCTTTCCAGCAATGAATACCGAAGATGGCTAGCTATGAGGATTCTGAAAAAGTCCAATAAAACCCTGGAGGAGGTTATCACAGCCGCCGAAGAGCGACATTCCAGGCAAGCTGGTCAATTGGACAATCCACCGGCCAGATCTGACGGCCGGTATTACCATGCAAACGACCATGGTGGCAATGCAAAAGCGCACCTTATCCCGCCTTTTCCATCAGCCACTGTTGCTAAACCGTCGCATCCGGAAGTTTCCGAGTCAGTGACACGTGTACCGAAGATTACGTATGATGACGCCCGGTTGCGACGCGATTTGGACAAAACAATGACAAGATTTGTAAAGAAGCCAAGACTATTGGAACCGATACACACAGAGTCACGATTACGAGCTTCACAAAACCGTCGGAATGGTACAACGGGCGGTGCTGACGCGGAGCGGTGGGGAGAAGCGATTCACCACTGGAACGACGTTAACGTTCAGCGCCCCAGGACGAATGGTCAGCAGTGGGAGGAAGCGGTTCGCCATTGGAACAATAGCAATATTCAGCCTTCCGATGAGAGTATGGACCTGGTAAGCATCGACAAAAAAATACCCTTTCATTGATCCTCATGGTTTCTGTGTGGGTGGATCCCTTTCGGACCAAAAGGGATAAAAAGTGGAAGGATTAATCAACTTGCTTTGTAGGATGGTGTAGAACTGATGGCGACGGAATTCATGCAACCAGTTCATCCTACCGGACCGCCTCCACCCCCTGGTGCTTTCAAACTACCTCCCCTTCCGCGCTTACCGCAACCTCCTCGTCCTCCGGTAAGTTTTCGTGACTTTGCGTTTGAACGTCATACTTTTGTGGGAATATTTGTATCCATTATCTGGGTTTTATTTATTGTGCAGAAACCGGCGAATCTTCCAGACTTCACCTCTGATGATTACGAAATGCACACAGGCATCCAGCAACAGGTGAGCTATCCGATTGTCTGTTGACTTGTCTGATGGTAAACATACGTAGGTGTTGAATGATTATCAGCCAGGATTTGTCACTCCAGCTGAGTGGTTGTCTTATCCGAATCGGCCACGCGAATCCATTCCGGAGCCTCCTGGGAATATGGATTACACTGCCGCGAAATTTCGATATCAGTGAAACACGTTTTGTTAATTGTACATGTACAGTGTAAATATATTTTGTTAAGAATCTGGAACTACAGTCTTCTGTTTCTGTTAATAATTCAGTGTTACTGTTTGGTTTGGACTTTCTCGAAATTCTGTTAGATAACTTAGATTCAACGGTATTACCCTACCCGGATCGCCATCGTTAACGCAGTATTGTTCTGTGTTTGTGTTCCTGTTTTTAACTACGTACAGTAAGTGCCGTTTTAAGTCGCACTGGAAATAACGTTTACCATAAGCCAGGCGTTCGGTCAGCGTTATAGAATCAAATTTTCTTTTATTCCCAATTTTGTCAGATTTAAGTATATGCAGCGTGGGGGCTGTCAACTTCCGGCAATCAGGAGAATTCATGACAGCGTTTGTGGTGCAGTTACTTCAATGGGTCAAAACGGCTCGTTTGGTAACAAGCACATTTAACGGTTAGACTGCTAGTGTTCGGTTGGCTCGCTGATGAAGATTGGTAGCGGTACGGGAATAATTTGTAGACGAGTCCGTGCCGTTGCCGAACCCGCCGCGGAAAGGGCGGAACAGATGTAATAACCCGTGTCGTCGATGGATGCCCGTTCGATACTCAATGTTCCATTTATATCCACAATATATCGTCCGTGCGCAAGGCCAGGGTACATAAGCATTTCGCTGTCCTCTTTGGACCAGAATACAGCCGGCTCGGGACTGCCTGTGATTAGAACAAGCAGAAATAGTATTTCGTCCAATCCACATATTGCCCTGCACTGCTCTTACCTGTGGTCACACAATCCATGCTGACCAGTGAGTGGACCCGCACCGTATGATTGCTTGGATAGACAAGCACAGTGGGTCGTGCATGGACTGTCAGACGGGCAGTGGCTGTCGAGGATCCGTGAAGATTTTCTGCTTGGCACACATAGCCGCCTTCATCCGCCGGGCCCACACGTTCGATGCGTAATCCACCGTCCTCCAGGATGGCAAATCTTGCATCTTGGTTGACGGACTTCCCTTCCGGTCGAACCCAGGATACTGCCGGCTTTGGATCTCCACTGGTTTGACATACGAAAGTAACGTTCAAGTGGGCCAGTACTGCAAATACGAGATTTATTTTCGTTATGCGTCAGGTGGCTATCGATACATGCGCCAAAGATGTGTTTCATGTGTGCTGCTGTGAGGCGCAGAAAGCGTTTTAGCAACTATTTTTTGATAATGACAATTAATTCTGTAATCGAATTAAGCTGATTCTACCCATAATGTCCTGGGAAAACCGCGTGATTTTCGCGCCTCGCCCTCCAGTCGATGAAACCGACGGTATTCCATCCACAGCGGCGGTGTGCGTAATATCTGGAAAGAAAAACGTCTGCATTCGATGTCTTAGTAAACTGGGCTCTCTTTGTACTATATTTTTGCAACTTTTTTTTACATATTACTTCATCGAGTACTGGTAGCTTGTATGTACGGTAGGTTTCAGCTATGTCAGATTTATGAGCTGGGTTCTGGGAAATACCGTAACACTGTGATATGATTACGAGAAAAGCGATCCATCCGCAACCCAAAGTGTCCGGCTTTCGTGATAGCATCCTTAAGAATCTGATAGTATCCCATCCAGAATGTCGTCGCCAGTTATAGTAGCACGTGTCCCGATTACCGCAGTACGCCCCGATATAGGTATCAGTTTCTTTGTATTCCGCTTATTCTCTGTAAAATAATAGTTAACTACATTATAGCCTTCGAATTCGACAGGAGTTGCACGGGTTATTACAAAGGTTTATCGGCAAGACCTGGTGTTGGTAAGTCAGGAAGGATAGTTGACAATTAAACAGAGTAAATTACATTTTCGGTTATCCAATATGATTATTACATTCACTCCTCCTTTCATCGCTGCAAACAACCTGACCGAATCGAAAGCGTGCGAACGATTGCAAATTTTTACCGATGCAGTGCTACTACGATAACACGATCAGTAGCTCAAGATCACAATCGTCAGGAAATCAGGATTAACGATCACGAAAACAGCCGCAGTTGATTAGCAGGCAGCAATTCAAGCATAACCTGGAAGGGATACTGCAGGTCTGAATAAATCGCACCGCACCTGGCAATAAATGATCCAAAAAAAGAAAGATCATTACACTAATTTAAAGCGAAAGTGCCTCATCTGCTGCAATCAGAGCCGACTCGAGGTGCGGCCGAATGGCGTGTGGGTCAATCTGTCCTTACACACGCCAGAGAATCGCCAAAACAGTTAACAAAAGTACCAAAATTTGCTTCCACCGATCCCATCCTCTCCAAAGAATGTCCATCGAATGATGAAAAGAATAGTTCACTCGCGTCAGTGATGACCGCCACGGCGCGACTGGAGAATGCACGCCACTCCCCTGTGAGTTTCCTCTGGATGCGCATTTACAGTGATCAGATTCGAGCAAAATGTTCTTTTTTTTTGTACTACTTGTTGCAGTTTGCGTGACTATGGCGTTTTTTCGCACAACACTCTTTTTTTTTGATCGTATTCAGGTCTTCGTACGCGGAACTGGAGCGGTCAGTTTCGCAGTCAGTCGAGAGTGTCTGTCACTATCTCCAAAATTGCAATGGGGATCGTAACGCCGGAAACCTGTTATCCTGTTTATCCGATCCCGAGAGTGACAGGCCGGTCCCAAGTGCACACGGCGCTGTCGACCGGCTACTGTACTCCTGCTGATATTTAACTGCATGTGTTATAGACTGTACAGACAAATACACACATGGCATCAGACAGCTGCACGGCTCCATTTTTTTTCAAGTTCACCAACGACAAAATTATTACTTAAGTAAAATTGCTCGACTTTGACCAAAACAAAATAATCAAGTGCCGATTGTCACCATGATGCGTGTTACATCAGCAAATTCAACTGAAGCAGAATTAAGCGTTGATATGAACAGGTGCTCATGACGGCATCAGGTTTTTGGAATGGTGGTGTTCAGCACTTGCGGTTTCGCCGTGCAGGCAGTAGTACAATAGCGCGACCGGATTCACTTGCGTACTGCAAAGAAAAGAGCTGTTCTTCCGCTATAAAAATGTATGCGGCTTGATAAAAAATAATTTTTTTTTACAAAGTTACAGTCTACTGACTGCAACAACTGCATTCCCTGGTGACCTTACTCCGTATTTCGTTATTCTGTATATATTCCCTATAACTTATTCCTGATTCTGTGCCCTGTACTATGTCTGTTTCTATACACTCTTTATTAGATATTGACAATATATGATTGAAGTATCCTGAAATTTACCTCAGCCTGTGATGTTCTGAGAGACTGCGTTGAGTTCCTGTGCGCTTCCTCCAGCGGCAGCCGGCCCAGATGTTCGTTTGTGTGTAGTTGCGGAGATTTGCTCAACCTCTGAAAAAAGACGACAGTTTATGGCTTAATCTGCAGGCTAACAGTGTGACCTTAAAAACGGCTAAATAAAAGGCTGCTTGAAACAAATGCAAACTTTAAAAGAAGCACTTAAGTGCCTAGTGGTATGTTAGATGACCAAAACATATGTATATGTCGATATATGTAGAGCCTATACATCAAACCGTTCATGCCCACAACGTCCGGTTCTTGTGCAATACGTAGCGGTTAAAAGTTAATACGCATCTCCTTAATTCTCACTTCTCACCATACAGTTTGACGGCTCCATCCCTGCTCCCGTGGATGTTTGTCGCTGCAACACGCACAGCAATCAGCACAGTCTTTCAGAGTACGAGCATGATTCGTCGACATATAAGAAACGCCAACGATCGCAGTGCAATTTGCCTGCCATTTTTTTGCCTTGACATAATATAAAAACCGTTAAAAAGTTATAACTAGTATTATTAAGTCATCATAATGAAATTAAGACATTGACTTTATGCAGCATTTTATGTACCGCTGCATGTGTAATCGCCGAAATCGTTGCCGTGAACATTGCGGATGGCCAGTTGCATACGGGTGCTGTACGGCCCACTAGCCGGCTCGCTGCGCATGTCGTACTTATCCGTTCCCACCATGATCTGACCGTCTCGGAACCATAAATGCGCCGCCTATTGTTTGAACAGTATTATGAAACAGGAAAACCTATCACAATCGCTGTTTTCTCAGAAATGGTCCGCGAAATTTATACCCATTGAACCGATTAATATGTCCAGTTTTACTGATAGTAATTATGTCTTGGCTTGATAATCCTATTACCTGAGGATATGCTGCGGCTTCACACTGCAAACATAACAACAGTTTTGACAGAATCATTGTCTTGCACCGTTGCAGCTAAACACCGTTCGGATACCTCAAGTGTAGCATTGTCGCCGGTAGCAGCAGCAACATACTTCGTCTTTATCAAGATCGTCGGCGGAACTGTACATCGAAACAGGCACATTTGTTAGTGTCTGCATGATCCTTCAGATTATAGAATCGGTAATTGCACTGCAGGTGTGTTAAAGTTCATTTTAAGCGACTGCATGCATAGTGCAACGTTACATTCGACTTTGACCGTGATCCGCTGAAGAGCGTCCGGTGGAACTCCGTTGGATGCCATGCAAACGTATGTTGCCATGTCTACAGTTGCATATTAATTCTGGTAGTAGATACTCTAAGAGAAGTTTTTCGGGTTTTGGATTCAAGGATGAAAATTTGTTACCTGACCGGTTTACGCGCTCCAGATGTAATACCGATCCATTGTATGAAAGGACTAAAAAACCCGTGTTGGAAATATATAGAATGGTTTAGGCAAATCGAATCTATTATGATTTATGAAATTTTGTAAACTTATCATCTTTTAGGCGATTTTTGTTTTTCTGTACTATTTATTTACAGTTTTTACTGGATAATTCGTTTTTTTTTATATTTTAATTTTTTTGAGATTGCTACGTGTTTGTTAATCCGTATCGCTTCTTATTGCTTCTTATGTTTTCAGTTGGCTTTTACTTAGTTTTTTTTATTGCGATTTAAGGCTTTTCGCGCATACATAAAATAATTTAATACTTCATGCTATATGGAATCTCAGTTTACGGAATATACACTGTTTATAGATGCAATTAATATATGCATATGCTTAACTTTCTGCGATTGGGACAGGTGTAACCTCTCCATCTGGTTTACCTGTCTCTTCGCCCTTGGGGGAAATATACATTTTGTCCTCCCTAACCCAGGTGATCTGAGGCACCGGGTGCCCGCTGGCGGTGCATTTGAGGCTAACGTCCTGGGTCTCAAACACCACAACGTGTGCGGTGGTTTCGTTGGCCAGGATCACGGGCGAAAGTGCAACACTAGCGCACACTGGTTTTTGTAGAGCTATTCAAGACAGACTACAGATATAGTAAACTTACATACAACGCATACATAAATTTACATGTGTAATGATGTAATCATGATGTAAGTCAAATTTCTGTAGTCAAATTCGGGTGATTATACCGTGAAACAGAGTTTGCACCACGAGAAAAGCGATCCATCCACAATGTGAAATTCCGTGTCTTCGTGACAGTATCCGTAAGATACAGTACTCGTATCCCATCTACGATGGAACGTCTTTATCAATCAAAGAACATATTCTGGCTACCGTAGTATACGCCGAGTCTGGGCCTCGGGTCGTACTTTCCAGCGTACAATTTGCAAGATAGACTTCACATTCGGATTGCCCATGCTTTTCTACAACCGATTACCGTGTTGGAATTTTTATTCTTGAATAACAAGAGCAGCTGGGGCAGAAGTTTATCTGAAACTTGAAATGTCGGGGGATGTGAAACACTACGTAAGAAAACGCAGGCATCTGAATCCTAAGTCATGCTTAGTGACACTCTGGACAAGCTGATGGTATAGTCTAAAGGTCCTGGTTAATTGGATAAATTCTGGAGTAACGCAGTCTCTGCAGCGCATAGTACCTCTGGGTTGCCGATGATGCCTGCGGATGAAGAAACTTACAACAACTACACTCACAGTTTTGCTACGAGTAAAAGGCACCTAAAGAAATGACAACTGCTTCAAATGCTGCAGATTAGTCGCAGTACCCGTATGCCGCTCACGATTACAAATGATCGCGAGCTGTATGTCGTTATCGGTTGGAAATCAGGAATCTTGATCACAAAGACAGCTACAAGTACAGCTGGTTAGCTGGCAACAACACAACCTGTACGTTCAACAGCAATTAAAATGCTAACAAAATCTGCGAATACATTATTTAAAACACACGGTCATTATTCCGTAGTACGTAGTACATAGGGTCTAGAATCTATACGGAAGATCAGTCGGCTGCAGGAGTCGTCAGAGGCGGCTCGAAGTCCCATTGTGCATTTTGCACTATTTATACGGTAATCATAATCAGCATGGCGCTTTATTAAGTCATGCGCGGAGAAACTTTTCAGTGGTAACTATATATAATACGACATAAAGAAACTGACTTATGTTACAACATGCCGCCATTCATGACAGCACAATTATGTCGAACCAGATGCTACAGCAGAAGTTCAAACGGAAGCCAATTCTAGTGGTGTTCCCGTTCCACGCCTGCCGTTACTGAGCTGGTGCTCAGTACTGTCGTTGACCGCTCTTTGGTTCCGTCGCAGAAAATCGATTACTAGTACCGGCACGTGGTTGTGATTCCATAGACAGCAATGTCTTAACTCGAAGATGTACCAAATCATTCAAAAGACGCTTGGCCGCATTTCTGTAATCCTCGCTGAGCAGAACAAAAAACACCTGCAAAATGATTGTACAAGATTACTTACACAGATACTAACAGGGTTATACTAACGTAATCTGCATCTGTAGAAAAACAATTCTGGCAGATTTTTACCGGATTAACTGCGCATCCGAGGGCCAACAGCCATCGCATCCAGTAAGGCAGCATGACGCTTCTCATCCATACATTCGGGAACAAGCTCATGAGAATTCCCGGCATCTGGGTGCATACTGTCGTCCACACATACGATACGAATAATATTTTTGCCGTGGCGATCTTCTTTGCCATCCTCTTCCTTCTGGCACCCTGGTTTGCAGCATACACTCTGTTCTTTCTTAGCCTAGCCACGGTGTGGGCTAATATAATCAAATACAGCATACCCAGCGCTACAATCGGCCAGTACGATCCCACAACGTTAAGCACTAAGTAAACAACCCGATTGGCAATCATCATTGAGCCGCAAGTGAGCGTTTGTGCCATATTGTGGGAGGTTAATTTCCCGAACAATTTCGGGACTGTGCAACCAAATCCAACACACCAACTGACCCCGATAAATAAAATCAAGACTTTTTTCGTTGTAACCGCGGTGTACTGATGGGGGAACAAGAGCGCCACAAACCGGTTGACACCCATAAACAATGACATCCAGTAACCGATCTGGATTTGAGTCACTTCCAATAAGTGCACCACATCGCAGTTTACTGCTGACATTGGTAAACCGGTCCATCTGGCAAGCAACGGAGATGTGATCAGGGGGAAAATAAAGGAGCAGAGAATTAAATCCAATGCTTGATTATGAGCGATAAGGTAAGCGGACTTGCTCTGTAGTCTGGATCGTCGGAAGATAATCAATAGAATACCGGCGTTTAGGATTGCGCCGAACGCGCAGGTCAGCACATATACTGTGAACCAGATTTTGATTTTCATTGAAGAGATGGACAGAATGGCTTCTGAAATGTTCGAATGTCTATGCATGTCGAAAGCTTTCGTCGTCAGGTTACGCGACACATTTTCCATTTCCAAGTTTCCAGTTGCTTCAGTACGTTTCTGATCACTAACTTCGTTTACCTTATTAAGTCCAAAAAATTATTAGACTGCCGTTGGATTTCTGCTTTTAAAGCTGTATTCTGAAACCGACAGATTGGCAGCGGGATAAGAACGAGGTATGCTAGTCGATCAACATCCGGCCCCATCGTGATTGTTGACTGGCAATCTTTTTGCGTCTGAATGGAAAATTCCTTCGTAAACAGGAAATCTAATAAGCACATCTATTCTGGCCACGTGTGCAGTCGGCACAAGGTGGTAGTTTTATGATCTGGTTAGTTCAGCGCAGGTTGCTAATGGAGCTTTTTCTTCGGGAAGACAATGAAAGCTGACAGATTTTCTAAGGTTGCCCTAGTATGTCAAGCTGCCAGATGGGACTTTTAATAAGACGATGGTAAAGACATGTGTGGTTCCACTCCAGTAGCGTGACTGGATCAGATTTGCGTACGAGTACCGCAGAGGACAGAACTTTTCTTCCTCTATCATTAACTGTGCAGGTGGACAGTGTATTATTTTCTGGTTGAATGTGAGAATCCGACGTATTGTACGAAAAGACACAGGTTGTGGTGCCAATTTTAAAAGTTCTGTGGATCAAAGCAAGTATGATAGTCGTTATTCCTACTGACGTTAAGAAACGCTTCTTGAAGAACATTTTCACATTATAAATGTTCTGTCTAATTAGGCTCGCTTACAGAGAAATGGTACCCAACGCTGGATACACCACTACCGTTAAATTTGCCTAACCGTTCTATAAGAAATACTGTACATAGGCGATTACCTGCCCGCGTCTCATCGCAACATTAATACACGTTTTAAACTCTTGGTTCGCTACGGCCAGCAACTACAGTAATTTACAACCGCGTACAACAGCAACAAGATAATTCTGCCGATACTAACGGCTGTACTATGCGCATAAGTACGCAGCGCTTAGCGAAAAAACAGTTAGCTGAATTGATGGTTTTAGTGACTAAAAAAACTATCAGCAGAAATATGGATGAGTGAGAAGGATGTTTAGCAGTAAAACTTGTTGTGTATACGGACATAATACGGTACTAACCGCCAAAAGAGACTAGAGAGCTGATCAACAAACCGGTTGCGTTGGTACAAGAAAAACATTCCAGGTAGTTGTCGATTACAGCAATAATCGACCATTACTGCTAGTCAGCACCTATCAGGAAATACCAGTCACCAACAACCCTAAAGGTAAACGTTGTGAACTGACTCCAAAAATTCTGTCATAAAGTCTGTTTGTTTGCACTGTGGACAAAAAAGCATTCTTAGAAGGGGAAATCACGCTGTCATACTTTGAAGAATACGTCTGTTTATTCCACCAGAAGATGGCCCTGTTGTTTGCAGTCTTTGTGGCAGGTATGTAAGTTTGCAGTTTGTCTACTAATTTTCTTGTTTTCTTTGGAATGGTGATCAATAATGATGTTCTAATTGCGAAAATTCGGTTTATGTAGTGTTGGCTGTGACATCAGCCCAGGATGTCCCGGTCAAGTGGGTATGCCGGTACCACAGCAACGGCGATAAGGCTTGCCAGCAGAAATGCACAAGGTTGTCCTCGGCCGAGACTGATAAGTTGGTCGCAAAACGCCAAGCCTCCAACGATATCCCAAAGGCCCAGATCGACGACACTAAGGTGGATCCTCTGCTGTTCTACAAGTGTACCGATACGGCCATTGTTACGAAATGGGATACGAAATCGCAGGCAGAATTCTGTAAGTTCTTTAGGGGGTTTGAACCCTCTTCTTCTGTAAATTCCCATATCTTACATACTTTAGTATTTCTGTCACCTCCAGTGTTAAATGACTGGCTGGCACACTTACTTCAGACTACAATGTTTTCATTAATTGAAAGTTAATTTTCGACACCTAAAAAGGCAGGAAACTCAGGATAACAAAAACACCACTGCTTTAAAACGAATGCCGTACGCGAAATAAAAGAAACTTTGGCTGTTTTATGTGCGTTACCAGTAGCGTGTAAATGCGCATCGTTGCATTTTAGAAATAGTTTTTGCTGTCAAGTATTATACCCCGAGAATCTATCTACAGACAGAAACGTCCTTTTTTGATCGTGCGCTATATACCGAAAAAACTGCATCAGAGATTGTATGTTTTTCTGTGTAGCATCCGCCTTCGCTGATGCTCTGAAGGATGCTCCCAAGAATAAGAAGACATTCCTGGGAACATGCGCATTCAACAATGATAAAGCCAAGGGATGGAACTGTCGCGGTGTGCACTTTGATAATTCTGCGGGCAAAACATACATCGGTGGCCAGACACATTACGAGTATACCCGCGGTGTGAAGGGAAAGCCGTCCTGGAAAGAACAAAATGGTACGTGGTAGTGCATTTTTCCGTTCTGATGCCTCTTACAATTAGGATGTCTGACACTCGATACGTAATTCGACTCTCTATGGATTTTAGGTGACGTCCAGTTCATTGATAGTTAAACTAATGGAACATACTTGAACGTAATCATGGATTCTTTGGCTACTAGAATTTGTTTGACTTTTATCCAGCGATGTTTAATGATGTCGGCGTAATGATTATTTGTGGTGATCGGAGGTCTGCGTATACGTTTCTGTTGTGTGCGGTCGGTTTTTGGCTACCACATCACTAACGATAGCTATGCCCCATCTTAACGATGGTATGCCTTAACTAACCGGTACAACTAGCGGAAAAATAAACGCCTTCTCTTACATTTTTGCTGTTTTCCTCTGCCCCATATTATTCGAACAAAAATGCGTCGTATAGGTCAGATATGGACAGTTTCATCAATTTAGAATCTGGTAGAGACTGATTCATCGATTAAACAAAAGACCGACGCTTCGCTTCACCGATAACGGTAATATTCCATTGCCGCTCGTGAGCGGATGCGTGCAGCACATAACCCTTATTCGCACTTCGGACTCACACTTTGCTTATTTCAAGTTACTTGCACGGCCCAGTACGTGTAGTGCGTTATCACTAACTCAAACCGCAGTAATTCTTAAACAAAAACGGATCCGTGCATACGTAGCCACGGGAGGTTTACTAGAGTTGGGAAATTTGTGAAACCTGTTACAGGGCACTGCGAAGTATCACACAGTACTTTGCGCGTATTCTGCCGCAGATACATGCTGTACGTGCCGTCGCACGGAGGAACCAGACTGTGGTCCGGTAATCTCAAAAAGAGTCAGATTTAACACTCTGCCGTTTAACAGAACGATAAGCACGGATTGCTATGATTCAATTTCATGTGCGGGATTTGCTGTTTCTGCGCGAGAAAAAATGCAAACAGGTGCCATGTTCCAATAAAGCTGATAGAACTACCATACATAAGTTACAAGAGCCACAATTGTCGTCGATCGAGACGACAGGCAAGACAGCGACTTCCTGGACAGAGCTACAGTTGCCAAGCAAACGTGTACGCTGACTATTCATATTGGATGCATGATCGTAACACGGAACTGCAGTCTAATTGCTACGGAACGAGAACTGTTCCAGTCGCAAATCCCG